>CM052249.1:6983029-7094355 GCA_028455795.1 Lasioglossum marginatum
CCCAGTCGGTTAAGGAATAAAATGGCGATTGTCACCATCAATCTACATTAACCAAGCCACAGGGAACTGATTCGAAGTACATCTGTGTATTTCTCGAAAAGTTTGAGAGGTTCTACAAAGAAAAAAACGAGCAGAAACCGTTTTCTCGAGCCACAGACGAGGACTCGACCTAATAAGATCCCATCAGGTTCTAAATTTCACAGTTGTTACTAATTCGCTTCCAGTATCCACAACATCACGAAAGGTCTCGCTTTAACATAATTTGCTCGAACCGTCACGTGAACAAATAAGAATTTTCGATCGGCGTGTACCGTTCGCTCTTTCTCTGTTTTCTTTTTTCGAAATTCCTGCACACTGTGCTCTATATATAATTTACTCGAACATTCGTGTGGAAAAGAGGACTATTCGATCTTAATTGATTAATCTCCGCGTGAACCGGAGGGAACGGTATTACACGTCTCGCTCGACATTAGTCCGTCGAGGGGGGTATTTCGAAGGTTTTCTCATCTTCGGAAGAGCAGAGGCGGACAAGAGCACAAAAAGCGACGGAGGTCTGCGCCGGTGGACGACTTTCCCATGAAGCCACGGGGCAGGATGTGCCAGGACCAATCAATTGTACACGCCGGTCTCCTTCTTCTTTCCCCCACCTCTCGGCTTTTCTATTTTTCTCCCCGTTCCTTTCTCTACCGACGATTCCACCGGAGCGAACCGATCGACCAAATTTTCGCGGAAAGAACCCTGGTGAGGCGCTGCGGTCTCTGGGCTCTGAAGCAGACTATAATTATAATTATAGTAATATATAATTATCGTTCTTCTTGATGAAGAATACAAGACTCATTGGGACTCGAAAGATGTACAGAATTATTCTTGTTGCTTGCAGATGCTCAATTGCGAGATTATTTCGCTTACTCAAATATACAAGTGTCCCAAAAATGTATCTCCTTGAAAAGGGTGATTCCCAAGGTTATTTGAAATAACTTTTTCCTTTACGAAAATTCTCTGCACGTCTTCGTTAACGAGTTATTAAGGGAAAACAAGAAACCAATCAGAGCGCGGTTGACGCCCATTCGTGGTAGTCGCGCTGTGATTGGTGCGCGTTTTTCGTTAATAACTCCTGAACGGAGCCACGGAGAACATTTTCGTAAAGGAAAAAGTTGCTTCAAATGACCTTGGGAACTCTGTATTATATATATATATATATATATATATATATTGTTTGAAGAAATTACGACGATAATGTGGGGCAAGTCTTGAATGTTTTAGTGGTAATTTAATTTAATTTAATACGCGTCGAAAAAGATGGATGAAGTGCTTGGTATGCGAGATACGGGTTGTCACTTGTCCAGTTTCCGAGTTCGAAGATCGTGAAAGTGTAAGGAGACTGCGTCGCAAGATCCACCGGTGTTGGCGTCGGTTATCGGCCCGGCATCGATAAAAATGCAAGGTGGCACGCGGCCTGGACCCTCGCTGACTGTGCAAGTAAAGCGAAGAGAAGCAGGGTGGGCGGACTAGCAAGTAGAAGGCTGAACTGGACTTGCGTGGACTGGACTGGACTGGCAAGACTTGCCACGGTGTCCCGTACCAGGGCCCGGACTCTTCCAGGCGCCACGCAACGTTGAATGTCGGAAGAGAGGAGAGAGATCCCTGTCACAGGGATCGTCAGCTGATCCACGACCTCCGGCGGAAAAGATTTCGTTTCACTGCGGGTTCCACGGACCTTCGTTACCGTACGCTCAGCAAACACACATTCACGGAGCGAAATGAACACGTTCGGATAATCGAGGTTCTACTGGATCGTGGATTAAATGAACAAATTTGATCTGAATTGTATCGTGTTTGGGCTCATTTTGATCAGCAAGATGATGGGAATTTATTGGGAAAAGTACAGAAATGATTACCGCTTCGTTCGGATAATCGAGGTTCTAGTAGATCGTGGATTGAACGAGCAAATGTGATCCGAATTGTATCGTGTTTGGGCTCGTTTTGATCGGCAGAATGTTGGGAATTTGTAGCTAAAAGTTTTCTGAAGAAATTATTAAAAACAAAAAAGCCACGCCACTGAATTAATATTTCCTTCTTTTCTACGTTCGGGGCTGGTTCATCCTGCTATTCTGAACATGTTGTCTTACTATCTGACTTCTATTTAACATTTCTGGTCAGTTTATTAGAACGTTCGATTCTCACGCGTCGAAGGGATAAATTTAATCCGAGAAAAATCGTGTAAACTAGATCGGCCGACCGGCGAGTAATTAACGTGGAAGGATTTATCCCGCGGATAGGCGTGTTAGGGTTGCAACAGAGAGACTGCCGTCGAACGAAAAACTAGGTGGTTGGGCGACAGGTATCGAAACGAATCGCGCAGTCCCCGACCCTCTCATTTCTCTCGAGCTAGATACGTAGTCCGACCGGCGAGCCGGAGCACCAGGATAGATGCGACGATCGTGCGTGAAGATAGAAAAGTTGCAAAGCTGGTCGAGTGTCTAGGAACGGGTCGATTTGTTGCGTGCAGAAACGCGGCGCTCGCATTAGAATATTTCAATCTCTATCGAACGGCTATGCTCTATCACTTGCATATCGCCCGGCAAATCCGTTTGTTGCGCAATCATTTTCATCGGCCTGGTATCCTCCGCAAAATTAAAAAAAATTAAAATCACACGGAATTTGTGCGAAACCACCTGGCGGCGATCAAAAATCGCCTTTTAATTATACCCTTTATGTTCCATTCATTTTAGTGGCATTAATGGATTGAATATCGAGATATTCATCTTATTATTTTATTTACCAAGACCTGAACATTGCTTTCCTTTCTGTATTAATTAATGAATGTATTAATTCGTTCAAGCAATTGTGATATTGTAGAAGGCCTGGAAACAATTTATACATTTCTGAAACAATGTTCTTTAAAAATTTTGGAACTTTGTAATATCATTAATACGTAAATAAATATTAGGTTGTTGCATATGAAATGTCCGATTTTAGTATGCAAATGTTGCAATGCGTTCTGATCAAGAAATACTATTACTGTTGACAGGTTCGTTGAACGTCACCTTGAGATACAAAGATTACTATTTTATAATCTATGATCCTATTTTATAATTTCAATGTACACATATAAATTTCCTTTTAAATAATCAATCTCTTTTTCTATGTTTGGAAAAATAATATATTGAATGGATGAGTGGGTGCAATTTAAAACAGTAAAAAGGTTACAATGATTTAACAAAATTATTAAAGTAAGAATAAACTATTTATGTGGCTCCAGTCACTTGCAATTCACAACACTATTTGTTGATAGTAAAGAGGGCTGCTCTTTACTTTATCGGACTCAAAATTCGTACAATTCTCCTATAAATTATTATGTATTTGGTATGTAATCCAGTAGATTTGTATCCGGGGACCCTGCAGATCGAAGTTTCGATCCTGTAGGATCAGTGGTTCTGGAGTTATGCCTGCTTAAAGTTGAGCAATTTGCAGAACACCGAAAATTGCTTAACTTTAAGCAACCATAACTCCTGAACCATTGATCCTACAAGATCGAAACTTCGATCTACAGGGTCGCCGGGTACAAATCTACTGAATTACATACCAAATACATAATAATTTATAGAAGAAAGGCACAAATTTTGAGTCCGGCAAAGTAAAGTTTTCCTGTAAAACGAACTACAAGATAGAGATGACAATCTTGTAAATGAAGCATGTGAGTGACCAAAAAATTCAATGTCTACCATAATACAATCAAGAAACGTGTGATTCTTTGATCAATAGGAAATAGGTTTGATGTTTTAAATGTTAAAATATATTTTTTATCTTGTAAAAGAGAACTCGTAGAAGCCTGCAAAATGGGTCCCAGTCACGGTGATCTAGGTATCGTGACAAGGATATTTTCGTTCCCTCGTGTCCCGCGTACATTAACGGTAACACCCTGCTACAAATTCATTGTAGTCCCTGAGGAGACTTCGATCGCTGGAGAATACAATGCTCGATCGGCTGGATCAGGTGGATAATCACAGATTATACTCGCGACTAACTGTACACTACTGGTTGTATTTTTTTTCGCGTGGAAAGACTGCCGGTATATCTGTAATCTTCTTTGCTCCCTAGAATTCGCCCGAAGTGGTAGCCTCTTACGAATGAAAGGATGTCGAGATAAAGGCAGCCTCGCCACAGTGCATAAATCATTGTACGATCGGGCTCATTGTCTTCCATTGAATGGCGAATTTTAAACGGAATTGGAAACAACGAGAAACTCCTCTCGCGTCTTCTTTGTGTAGTTCTTGTGAAACGCGGGAATCAGTGTTCTTGGCAGCTATCAAAAATATTAAAAAAAGGTCTCCATCTTGCTTCTGCTACCTGCAATTCGAGTAGATCATTTTTATTTTGCATAAATATCCGCAGTGTACGTTCTGAAAATTTTCAAAAAATACCAGAATGTATTCTGGACAAGATTTAGTCAAATTGATATATTTCATTTTTTGAAAATTTTCAGAAGCCACAATAAGTAGCTATACATATAAGTATAAAATTGGCTTACCACTGACCTTTGGATCTTTATGCATCTATGGCTTCTGAAAATTTTCAAAGAATGCCAGAACATATCCTTCGACAGAATCTAGTCAAATTTTAATATACTTCATATCTACAAAGTCTACTACCACTGAAAATAAAATTTTATTCGGATCCCCCATCTTAAAAATCGTCTGGGAAAATTGCAAATTGTATAAATTTCCTCTGTCTACTTACCGCTGAGATGAGAAATGGACTGGGGTTCAGAGAGGGTCCTCCAGCTTACTGGGTGCAAGATGGATTGATTATTCCCTCCACCTGTTCCTCGGAGGGTCCTGCTTCCGATTCCGGTTTTCTGAAATGAGGGAGGAGGAGATGAAGACAGAAAGGGAGAGGGCGGTGTACAGAGAAAGAGAGAGGGGGGGGGGGCGAGTGGTCGAAGAAGGAGGCGGATAAGTAAGTTTGAAAGAGCCACCTGTGGAACCCATGGCACGCGCCACACTCTGTCTAATCCCAAGATGCTCCCTTCGGTCCGGTCCCCATCATGCAACGGTTGGTTGCAGGTAACAGGTACAGCCGAGGTGCATCCCACCAAAGATCAGCCGCAGCATCTGGTTAAGGCCACGGGGTCCGGTCTCTTCCTCTCGGTCCTCTCGCCGATGATTATATCTACATTCTATATAAACGCCGGTTCCGTGATTATCTGCTAGTCCATCTGCCGATTCCTTGACCCCGAACGTTTCTATCTCACTCACGGGCACTGAGTTCGATCCTCTTTTTCACGGGGCACCGGTAGCCCCGGATGGAGGATTGGACGATGGAGTCGTTGGATTTATTGACGGCTCTGCAATCTTTTGATTGGAGATCGGGGATTCCGAACGGTCAGAATTTTGCATGTCCGTTCGATTAGGATTCCGGGAGTTTTGAAGCGGCTACCGGTGCTACCTCGATTATGGCGACCGGTCGACTGGAACGTGTTATGCCGAAAGAGTGTGTACTGGAATCAAAAATAATGTAATATGTACTGGAATGTAATATCAGAATATAATATACTAGAATATAATATCAGAATATAATATCAGAATATAATATACTAGAATATAATATACTAGAATATAATATCAGAATATCATATACTAGAATATAATATCAGAATATCATATACAAGAATATAATATCTGAATATAATGTACTAGAATAGAATATCAACGTATTTGTATATGTATTTGATTCTTCCTTTATTTATTTAAGTCTTATTTTTCAGTTAGAAACAAATATAAATTACAACAAAGTTCGAGAGAGCTATATCCAATATAATTAGTAAACAAGAAATTGTTTAAAATAAGTAGCAGTCAAAGAACTACCCTTTGAAGTAAATTTCAAATGAAACATTTAAAATCATAGGGAATTGTTGGTAACAAAATTGAAAAATAATTCGGAGTGCAAAGGCTTAATATATAAGGTAAGGTACCCCTTGATGGGGGACTCGATACTTGTCACACAGGGGGTAGGAGGGTCTTATCGGGCACATTTGATAATCTTATCTTCTTACGCGTGCGGATCCCCCTCCCGACCGGCCGGTTAGCTTATTACATAACGACGTAACGGTACACAATGAAGCACCGTATAATAATGTCGGCTGCAGGGGTCGCTGATTTCTTCTTCTTCTTCTTCTTCGGAGAGGAGAGGCGTTTGATCGGTCGATTGGCTGGCCAAAGAAATCGGCCGTCTAAATTCCAGTTTTCCTCAGCGAGGAAATAAAACCAACCTCGCTACCCCCCCTCCTTGAGACAGGTAGAGATACAGCTGCTTGTAATAAACGAACCGCGTGCCGCTTATTACACGCCGCGTCCGCGAAAACATCCGAGATTTCATTCCAGACGCGGAAACGGCTTCTCGAACAGCGCACACGGACGCATCAAAGACATTACACCCCGCGCGCGCGCGCGCCACAGCCGTGAAATAATTCCTTTGGTGATTAATCGCGCGCGGATTCCCGTCAAACCCGTGCAACTATTTTCCCCGGTTATCGCGCGAGCCGAGTTGAATACTTTGTGACCGGGATTAACGATTGCAACCGCGTCGCCGTTCCCTGTAATACCGCTCCGCACCGCCATTCCCCATCGAAAGGCTAATCGCATTCCGTTTAATTAGAAAAATACATCAGCCGCCAATTTGCCGGACTCTGTTCCCCGGACAGGGGAACGCTGTGAACAATTTTATACAATTTTTCCGCATTCAGGAATTTTTTACGCCGCCATCTCGCGGTCGAAAATTCGGAGAAAATTCACGGAAGTGTGTGCGACTGTGTAGAACGTTCATGAATTTTTTCGTAATTTTTTATTGAATGGAATAGAGAAGAAATCATTACATGATTCAGCAAAACCGTGTTTACTCTGGAACTACCGTTGTGGTAGGGGTAAGGGTTGAGACAAATCATTTGTTATTTCTTATTTGCAAATAAAATGTTATTTTTCGTTTGGATTATAGGGAAACACACAAATAATATTTAGTATTAATACAATAATACTTATTATTTAGAAGTATTATATAGTTCCAAATCGTTTTATTAGATCTATACAAATAATAAGTACAGTAGGACCTCGATTAACCTTGATCGGGAGACAAACAGCCCGGATAAATTAAGGCCCTATGGATAATCGAGACCCGAGGAAATAATTACAATATATGTATCGTACCCGGACACTATTTTTGATTTATGACTGCGTCTACCGCGCCGAGCGAGACTTCAATAGAGAGCCGAACATAGAGAAGGACAGTGATCGTGCCCACGAACCCAGACAATAAAGGGGCGTTTACTGTATACTCCAAAATAAATTTTTTGTTTTTGGAAATTTATTTCCCTCCATAATATAATCATATGGAAACGTATATTTGTTTATAATCGGGATCCGGTTAATCGAGGTTTAACTGTAATTATTTTCGCCTTCTATTTAGACTTCCAAGTAACAAATAACTTTTTATTCAAACAATCAGTTAAATGAACATTTACTTAAACGATGCCCAACTCTGTCGCGCATACGTCACAATGTCACGTGCCTTGGCGCAGGTAGAGAGGGGGTGACTGTTTCGATTATGCCACCGAATCGCTACGATGAAACTGTCTCCGGCGCTAAATATAATGGCAGGCCAGTAAGAGGAGAGGAGAGCGAGTGATCGGGATCGTCTCGGAAGCGGTCGTAAATCACTGGATCCACTTTGCAGCCGGTTTTCCGTGAACGGGGGCCCAATTGACCCCGGCGTCGGTATCGTTCGGCAATCTGCCACGTTCGCGAGTCTATCACGGATCGGCTCGTAAATCGTGTGCATCGTTATCGGTCCTGTATACGCGTGTACACGCTTCTACGCAGAACCGACAATCCCCAACAATCCGAGGCGGCCCGTGTCTTGTTAATGAACAAAAATCCGCGAGTCTACTGGAGCGAGACCAGCCCACGTACGGGACGCGCGTTCACGATGACGGTGTACATATCGGTAACTGTTGCGTGGTGCGTTTTGATCGAACCGGGCCTGGGTCAAGTACAGTAAAGTCGCGTTATTTTGCAAACGGCTGTATTCTGCGCGGAGAAATATTGTGTAGGGATTGAGTCCACCGCGCCGGCCGCGCCGAAAGTACAAAGGAAGCCGAACGTGGAAAAGGACAGCATGTAAACACGGATCGCGCTGTCCTTCCTTGCGCCCGCAACTTTCGTCGTCGACTAAACCACTAAATACAGTTGAAAATATATCGTGTTCAGGGTCATTTTAATCGGAAAAATGCCGCAAATAAGTTGATGAAAGTCCCATAAAAAAATAATGAAGAATAAAGAGGTTTTGCAATTGAATTAGTAGTGGTTCACACCGACGTACCCGAGCCGAGATCAGATTACATGGCATGTTTACACCGCTCGGAGACCGAGGCAGCTCGAGCTTCGGGGCCGCTGCGGCGTTGCCCCGCAGTGAAGGGGGTAGGCACTTGACAAATTCTGGGTGGGCGGTCGCTGAGAAATAACGCGACTTTACTGTAATTCCAGTTCTCTGTACGTTGAGACACTTCCTATCGGAGTAAAAGGGAAAAGATCGCGAGGAGTTTCGATGAGCCACCTGTGCCACGTGCCATTCACGGGCCGGTCCCGCGCGACCAACAATTCTATAGTCCCCGTTTCAGGTTAAACACCGTGTAGAAAGTCGAAGAAGAAACGGTGAAAGGATTAACGGGAACGTGTGGGTGATTCAGGATGTTTCGGGACACCTGTGACGCTGCCGCCGGGTGATCGACGCGACGCTCGATTCGACGCTTGTCACTACCCTTGCGGTAATTCCCCTGTTCGTCGATACACGTGGACGACAGGTGACGCCATTCCATTGCACGGGGTTCGAGGATCAGTTCACGACACTGATACCAAATACAATTTCAATTTTAACCCTCGGAAAAGGGACGATTTTTATAGCTTCACAGCTTATAGCTCTAGTTAATAATTTTTAAAAATTTACTTTTGATGATATCTTGTGTAGATACATTAGTCTTTCCGATATACTCAATGAAACAACCATTCAGTTAGTTTAATTGCCATAAATTGAGTACTTAAATGACAATGTGGATGTTCCCGGTCAAAATAGACTCGGGCACAGCCGTCGAAGGGTTAACACTGAATTCACTGCATGGTTGCTACCTTCAGTTTATGTATATGCACCTGACTTATTAGTTTGATATAAAATCCAGAATAATATGATGAAATTATGCAATGTAATTATACAATGAATAAATAATAAAATGAAATTATACAATGAAATTATACAATGAATAAATAATACAATGAAATTATACATTGAATAAATAATACAATGAAATTATACAATGAATAAATAATACAATGAATAAATATTTCAAAATATTAATAAAGGCAAAAATTGTGGATCTGCATTTTTCAGGCGCATCGTTTAATTTCTGAAAGGGACGAGACCATAACCACTCCGACTGCATTGCTCTTCCGTGAACGTACATTTAATAACTGGCGCATTAAAAGCGAACTTTTATATCTGCCGGCATTCCGCGAATGAAAAGATTCGGAATGGGAATCGAGTACATACAGGTACACGTATAACAGGATAATTCACTT
The DNA here is from genome assembly GCA_028455795.1 of Lasioglossum marginatum. NCBI lineage: Eukaryota > Metazoa > Arthropoda > Insecta > Hymenoptera > Halictidae > Lasioglossum > Lasioglossum marginatum. The sequence continues at coordinate 6,992,653 of CM052249.1, forward strand.
TCAACGGTCGAACAGATTAATTCTTTCCGCTCATACTAAACATAGCAAGTACCCAATAAATACTTAAAGACCTTTAAACGCACTACGAATAACTCTGTCTTGCGTTTACGACTGTCCGCGGCTCGCACCGTACGCGTTCGTTCGTCGTCTGTATGTACAAGGCGACCGAAGCAACGCGCCGCCTACCACGCATCGATGTCTCGAAGCCGGCGCCACGCAAGGTCCATATCCAGAGTTGGGCAAAAATTTTATTGAAATTATTTTTTCAAAGTGGGTTTTAAACCCTTTGAATTAAATTATGATTTTTCAGTTGTATCAAATATCTCCAAGGAGCTCCCCAAGGAGGGTGTAACGCGTTGTGACACAATAAACAAACAATAAAATTTACCGAATTTAGATACACTAAGCATTTATTTAGTATGTCCTTATATGAGGGCGCCATGACCGAAAATGATAATAAACTGTAGGTCCCGTCGCCAATAAAATAAACGAAAACAAAATTAATTAGTCTCCAAGCAAACTGCGGGATTGTTGATATCGCGTGAGACTGGAGGAGGTCGGGAAAGCAACATCGTAGCCATGTTTTCCAGAATTCAAACAACAATCGCAATACCTGCTCTATATTATCAGCATTAACGCGTGCCCGTGCTGCCACCTAGCGGTTCTGCTCGGTAGGCGGCGCGCGATCGCCACTACAAACCAATATGGCGGCGCCCTTACCTGTCAAAAATACCGAAAAATACTCAACTTTAAGCAAGCATAAATCCTGAACTATTGATCCTAGAGGATTGAAACTTCGACTGAAGCCGCGCTAGGTACAAATCTACTGAATTACGTACCAAATACATCATAATGTATTGGAAAAAGGCAGAAATTTCGAGTCCGTCAAGGTAAAGAGCAGCCCAAATTTTGTCAGACGAGTCTCATCACTGCTGCTGTGTGCCTGGCTGTCTGTCTGTGTGTCCGATTGTTCAAATTATGTGTGAACGTGAATACAATTTGGATTTGCGCAACATCATGCTGCACAATAATTGTTGCACAATATGATTGATGGTGAATAGGCCCCTTTAGGGGGATGTGCGTAACAGCATTTCTCCAGCGCCCTTAAACAAAAAAGAGAAAAGGAAGGGCCATCGATGCTGTAGCGACGCGCCCGGTAGCTGGCGGAACGTGCAGCTACCTAGTGGATCCTCCGCGTGTTTCTCCGCGGGTTGGTGGAACTCGGATGCGCGGTGGTTGCATCGTGAATCCCGGATCCCGGGCCTGTAATGGCGGTGCTCTCGGGGCTTAACAACGCGTGACAATATGCATCAAGAAATTGCTCGAGCGAGGAACAACTCTGCTCGGCGGTTGGTGTGGCTGCACACGCCTGGAAACAGCTCGCCTCCACAATGGAATTGGTCCTTGCACGGACAGGCGCCCCGAGGATTGGTGTTCGCCGAGGATAACACTCGAAACCGAGTCTCACGCGAAAACGCCGATACATTATGCAACGTTGGACGGGTCATAAAGGAACGCGTTCGGTATTTTCTGATGGGATCCTCGGAAAGGATTCGCTTCCCTGATCACCCGTGGGATTTCGAAGTCCTCGCGGAATCCTGCGCGGCGCATCTTCTTCTTCTACTTTTCCCCCTCTCCACGCTCGGTCATATTTATTAATTTATTCGAATCGGCCGGACGGAATGCGAGGCATCCCGGTGATGATCAATATGGGGAGCGTAGCGAGGATTTTCCAGCTTCCGTGTTGCATTCTTTCTCACGTGGCCGGCTCCGATCGTAAAGACGGAAACCGGGAATATCGTTGTTAATGGCGATCGTCGCTCTCCCGTACCTTCGCTCTTTTTCCTTTTAAACGACCCGCGTCTCTGCACGCGTGTGTGTGTGTCTCCCGTTTTATTCGCGGCCGGGCATTTTACTGGCGATACACTCGGGCCGACCCCGCGCAAGAAGATTATTATTGACCGACGGAGGCGTGAGCTATCTGGACTGCATCGACTGGCGCTGTTCCCTCGAAGGTCGAGGATTTTGATGCTTCGATTTCAGAAACTTCGAAGGTGATGAAATTCAAAATTGTTGAACAATTTTTATAATTGTTCTCTATGAAAATCATTAAGGGAAGAAATAACATTTAATGTATTATAGTTTCTATTTCTTGTAACATTCTCGTACTTCTTCACAAAGAATGTTCGCATTGATTGCACAACCCAGATAATTATCTTATCAAGCTGGAACTAGATGTCCTTAAATATTTCTAACACACCAAATGATTTAAATTGTACCTGTCCATTTTTGTCATAAACGCATAAAATCCGCAGTCTAGTAATGATACCCTATCCCGGCGTGGTCGCAAATTACTCTTTCCTCAACATTGTCAGACCTCTATCACAGTCCCACTGGCCTACCGTTATGTTAACGATAGTTCATCAACACGTTAGTTTGGGGGGAACGACCGTGCAGATAAATAATGCATAATAATCTGAAGATTCGCGGACGGACAGGTCCAGTTTTTCCCGGCAATCGACCGGCAATTATCGCGCCCGACTCTTGCTCCGATCCTCTTCGCTGCGCTACGCTCTGGTCGCAAGCACGCGAACAGATCTCCGCATGAATATTCAACCTCTCCCCTTCGTCAACGCAATCTGCGAGCCAGGGATTAGCATCGGCGCTCGATCGAGCTTTCAGCGAACAAAAAGATCACTTACGTTGCTCATTAACCCCGTTACCCGTACTTGGCCACCGCGGGAGCGCACGTGGTACCGGTACACGGGCAATTCACAAACGCATATATCTACATTAATACGTGCCGAGCCGCGCGGTGCGTTGTCTACAGAACGAAAATGAAAAAGAAGCTCCCGCTGGTACTTAAACTCCGCTCGGAAACACTCGGAGATAATTAAAACGGACGTTAACCGGTCAGCCTCGGACTCAATCCGGGATCAGGTTGGTTATAATCATGATACTCTAATCCTGAGTAGTTTTCATCTGCGTCTTCTTTCAGTTGTACATCGATCATTGGAGTCCTTTAAGTTAACTTCGATGAAGCAGTCTGCTACAAACCGCTGAAAAGCACTCTAAGCTGCTTTGAAGCCGCTTTGAAGCACTCGAAGCCGCTTTGAAGCACTCGAAGCCGCTTTAAAGCAGTCGGAGCTGCTTTGGAGCACACTAAGCTGCTTTGAATCAGACAAAGCTGCTTTGAAGTACACTAATCGTAAGCTGCTTTGAAGCAGATTAAGCTGCTTTGAAGCAAACTAAGCTGCTTTGACTGTGGATTTGTATGCAAAATAAAAATTGTCTGTATTAATTTCAATCTACTGGAGCTACATAGACATTTGCTTAGGACCCATTTCGTGTTATGCTTGTTTCTCAGTGAATCGAGGTAGACAGTTTTAGGATCTTTGTGATTCTCGAGGCAGATTCTGAGCAAAGTTCACTTCACTTCGCCTCATCTGAAATGTTGAATCGAGTTAGCAAATGAAAGTCATAAGATCTCTGAATATTATGTTGTGCATTGATTCGACTATCTTCGAGCCAAAGCAAACAAAGAACCCTCGGCACCCCTAGACAGAGCGAATCCCTATCCCGCGAAAAACAAGTTGTAGCGTAGTGCGGAGCCTGGTTCTCCCGGCAGTTGCCGACCACACGCGAGAATCCTTCCGGCCGCTTACGCAAACAGCGGCTTGTTCCCGCGGCGGACTCCTCGGCTCGTTTCCTCATCCAGCACTGACAGTTAGCTCCGGCCGGTCTCTAAACAGCATCGGGCAGACCGGGAGGGAGGTTAGTTAGTAAAGTACGCGAACGTTCAGCGTTGCCATAAACAATGGTTTTAGCGAGTGCGTACACAGAGAGCTCGGGCAGACCGGGCTCCCCGACTCCCACGGTTCACAGACGGAACCCCGAGTGTTCCCGAGTCTACGGGAGAGAAGTCTTCTCTCTCGGAACGGCCGAACGTCAGAGCCTGGTCTTTACGTGTACTTTGCCCGTCGACGACTCACCCACTTTGCTTTACTTAAGGCCGTTCGAAGTCTTGCACCGGGCCGCCTCCTTTCTCCCCTCCCGCATCGAATGATCGTCCGGCTTTTACCTGACGTTTACTCGGCGTTCTAGCTACATTCCAGGGTCCATTAGGAGAGCCCGCGATCTCTGGTAGCACGAGCCCCCTTTCGACTAGAGTACTCGCACCAGAGAACCTTACCCGGCTCAGGGAGAGGAGGGCTGGTGGGGGGGTTACGAGCTAAACAATCATCCTCGTCCTCATTTCCGATAAGTTCCCGGCTTTTTGCTAAACCCACGGGATCGCCTTCGCTTTCCTTTCTTGCTCCCTCTCCGTGACGTTCCCTCTTTCAGTTTTTACGCGCCGATGCAGCAGGATCGAAAATGGCGATCCTCCAGTCTCGCTAGCTTAGCCAAGTCTGAACTCTGGATTTAAGAGATCTTCTAGTATCAGATGTCTACAAATTGTTGCTCTTCAGGGGTGCGGAGATAATCAGATTTATGCGGTCCAAAGTCTGATGCTCTCTTTCTCATAAGAAAATTTCAGTTCACTATAGTAAGAGTACCGAAATAATATCTGAGCTCGCGAAATAGCCTAAGGAAAACCTTACCGGGATGACTAAGAGCGGTGTCTTCACTCCCACAAGGGAGGCCTGCGAATTTCCCGCGGAACGCGGGAGCCACTTCGAATTTCACGGATGACCGGCGAACGCTCAATGACGATTGGCCGGCTCATCCTCCATGCCTGGCTGTTCCTCTCGCGCAATTCCGGCCGCGGGAACGGAAGACTCTGCGGTGCTTACAGACCCTAACTGTGCCGTAGTTTTATTAGTTTTATTAGCGCAACATGGTAAATCGTCGGGAGGTTCGGTTCCCGCGGAGATCCAATTCTAGAGTAAACACGCGCTTCAACGGCGCTGAGTTTGCCCCGGGAAATATCGCCGTCATTTGCGAAGAATTCGCGAATCGGGATCTCGAAGCTCGTGGGTCGATTCTTATCAGTAGAACATGGATAGTTTACGCAATATGAAAAATCATGCTAAACGCGTGCTGATAAATAAAATTCTATTGGGTCTATAAGAAAGCAATTTTGGTATTTTAAAGCTGCCAGAAAGATGACAAAAGATCATCGAACAAAATGGAAAATATATTAAATTCATTGCTTGAATAAAAAAATTGGGTTTTTCTATTTCACCTTAAAATACCTAAATCACTTTCTTGCCAGCCCAATATTTTGTCGTTGTTCGTGTGTTTTTATATTGCATAAACAGCGAACGGGTACATCCTCGATAATAATGCGAGCAAATAGACTGTAGGAATTCAATTTAGGTCCAGCGCGGCGGATGTTCGAATCATGGGAATCGATTCCTCTGCCGGTCAGCATTAAAAAGAGACAAGGCAGGACCCAGCATCTGGGTCGAGAAACCAGACTATCGTAGCCCGAAATGACGCTCCATTCATCCTTTCATTCATCCGGGAATCGCTCGTGGCTAGCGTCGAGCCTGTTCTCGCGGCGTGGCGGACTCTTCTCCGCCGTAATAAGCAAAAAAGATCGGGCCGCCGGGCCATTACGTAGAAAGGAACGAAGAAATCATCGACCGCGGGCGTAAAAAGCGTGGCAAAGCCGATTCCACCGTGGCCTGGACCACCGAGACTTATTTTTCCGTTGCTCTGCACGCCCGCGATACGCTGACTTTAAACTACCGAAAGCCCGGACACCATTGTCTGCGGCCATTCTTGCGCCATCGCCGAGAATCTCAATCAAATCTCTGTTCATATTAGAGATCGTGGTTTTCAACGTGTATTAATAACGCACGTGTGTACGTGTATATGCGTATTTAAATATACGTGCATTAATGCATCATCATTTTAATTTCCATAATTTTTAGAACATTCATATTAATTTATGTCGTCGATGTTATTTCTGATTATTTCCACGTGCAACTTAATAACAAACTAAATAACAATGGATAATAATAATGTGATTGAATGTGATTGAATCTGATTTGAAGTATACTAAGCTGCTTTAAAGCCGCTTTGAAGCACTTGAAGCCGCTTCAAAGCACTCGAAGCTGCTTATCACGTTTTTTAACATCCTATATTAATGTTTTCGAATGTTCGGATTGCAGACGGTGACGGGGGGGGTTGACCAGACGCCTCGTCCACAGCCTGACGGGGTGTTATCCTCTGCGGAGGAGGGTGGAACGAAGGAAGACGAGGGTTGGAAGAAGGGTGGCGTGCTATGATCAGCATGGAGCTTCCGGCACACGCGACGCAGCATGGTGCTCTTCACCTGGGGGTCGGGGTCGCGGTGAACCCAGGTGACCCAGCCGGAAGTGCCCTGACCGCCATTCATCCGCATCCTCAGGACCCCCTGGCGCTCCATCACCATAATCACGGAGCTGCAACTCCCGGAGGTATGCACGAGGACTCCAAGAAAAAACGTATGTTTCTTCTTACGAATCCAGTGGGTAATCTAGCTTAAGATCCTCGCAGGGAAGAGTCGCTAAGCAATCTGTGAATCACAATGAAATTCAAGTCAGACAAATAGGACAACTTCAGTCCCTTCAGATATTAAAACTATGACACTTTCCTGCGGTCCTAGATTTATATTATACAACTTTATAAATTGAAGATACTACGCTTGAAAACTCGTCGAACGCGTTTTTGTAATAAGGGATGCAATCCAATATTTTCTTCAACAGTAATAACTCCCTACAACAACAATTTCCAAACTTATTGGTAGACTGCGGATCTTTATGGAAAATAAAAATTTTTTGCATCAATTTTAAGAAACAGTAGCCGAGGAAAAAGTTCTTCTCTTCTTTAACAATTCTAGTGGGCTGAGAATAATACGTTGGTGTTTCCAAATTCTCTTCACCTGTAAACTTTTTTAAATTGGATTTACCCATTTTTGTTATAAATGCATCAAATCCACAGTCAACTTATTGGGGAACACAATTATTCCACTTGTAACGATGTTACAATTATTCAGCGTCTGTAAAGTGCACTGTGGTAGGTGAATTACGCGTGTAAATGATCGATGAACGGACCGAAAATTCCCGGCGTGTCCCAGCAATTTCAATCAGCAAGTTACCGGAACAAACGAGTTTCGGCACTCGGTATCCGATCGATGTTTTGTCACCGTAATTGATCTTCTTCTTGTCCGCGTGGTCGGGCCGGTGTCCACCTTGTAAAAACGATCCACTGACGATGCCGACACTTGTTCTTCGCCGCTCGCCGTGTATCAGCACGCTTCTGGACATTCCACGAATACTTCTTCGGCTTCTTTCTCCTCGGTCGATGCTGGCTATTTGATCGACTCACTTCCATGTAGCTGACTCGCGTGCCACCGTAATATCCATACGTAGAAAAAGAAAATTTACCCGCATCAGTTGCAGCACATAGAAACCGCAAAGACGTTTATCTTTTAACAATTGTAATCAGTTGAAAATTGTATTGCAGCATTTTTTACTTCTAGCTGCTCTCACTGTCTACTAATTAAAATTCAGATTGTTTGCATTTGTTTCGAACTACTGCTGCTTTGGAGCACTCGAGGCTGCTTTGAAGCCGCTTTGGAGCACTCTAAGCTGCTCTGAAACCGTTTTGAAGCACTCGAAATTGCTTTGATGCAGCTTTGGAGTACTCGAAGCTGCTCTGAAACCGCTTTGAAGCACTCGAAACTGCTTTGAAACACTCGAAGCTGTTTTGAAGCATTTCCCATGTTTTCCAAACTGACCACACTTAAACTTCCAGCGATTTATCACCCCTTCGCGGACAGGGATTATTATTAGACTGCGGATTTTTTTACAAAATACCAATTGTCGGCACTAATTTCAATCTACTGGATCTATACAGACATTTGTTTCGGATCTCCGTAATCCTCGAGGCAGATTCTGAGCAAGTTTGCAAAGAATCGAAGGGTCTCCGAGGCTCCAGATATTTCTAAACTCCGAGTTGACTCAGCGAACACGATGCACCGTCATTGCTGCAGGTCGTAATGGAAGCATCGGCGAGCATGGACGAAGATTTATCGTGGCTTTCCGCGAAGCACGTGCCTCGAGCTTTTTGCAGGTGCAACATTCCTATTGGGATCAGGTGAAAAATATGACAGCGATATTAGCTGTCACCGAGTCTTCGGCCGGCGAAAAATCTGCCTCTCTCTCTCGTGGTTGCCAGTAATTATCGACGGTCGTGAAGATCGGCCATCTTAATATTCTATTTTCGAATCCTCCGTTTATACGGTGCTCTTTTTCCGTCCTCTGCCTCCTTTATGTGTTATAAAAATGATTGTATCTCGCAGCAACGATAAAGTGTCGATGTAAAAAGTCCCGATGACATGTTAATGCTTCCTAAGCTTAACGAAGCCCTGATCAACCATCTGTTTAAATAATCCTCGAAGAATGCGAATGCTTCTGCTTTTTATTCGATGCTAGATCAGGCGGCCGTGATATTGACACATTTATCGAGGAAGAAAAGATTGCAGCTGTTTTTGCAGCAGAAAAATTTACTCCACATTCCTCATGCACACCCTACGGTTAGGGCTCTCGCACGGAGATGATTTATGAGGCGTGCGAATACCTTCTATCGCTATGCTTAGAGACAGCTTGTGCAATCGCAGCTTCTCCTGAAATCTTTTCTTCTCCAGCAGGCTTTTTATTTCTAATACATTATTTTACTTGTAACGCGTTGCTATTTTTGCTCGAGAGTGTTCCCTCCAATCTTCACTGATAAATATTAGCTCAACATTGGAACTACCCAGCCCACCAAAATGGCGGATTTTTTGCTTTTATAATGGAATTTCTGTGGATTCTGAATTTTAATCCTGTGTTATGTATCGATAATCAAAGGTCAAATTATATCTTGTTTGGTATCATTTTAATCAGAAAAATGTTACAAGCATGTTGGCAAAATTTCATTAAAAATAGGCAAAAACAAACAAGTTTCATTTACCGCGTGAAGCGGTCTCATCGGTACGCTATTTTTTGCTACGCTTCGGCCGCGCGGTCACTGTTTACACGCGCTGTCCTTTTCTACGTTCGTCTCGAAGCACAAAAAAAGTGTCTCGCTACGAAGTATGCAAACAAACGTCTCCAAGGCCCTTGCGTCTATCGAATATTTACTGTATTTGGTGGTTAGTAGTTTGGTGTAATGGCGGATTTCACATTTTTTGCTTTCACAATAGAATTTCTGTGGATTCTGAATTTTAATCCTGTTATTCTTATAAGGGATTATACTTTTAGTGTCAAGTATGGATGATTAGTTGGTACACGTGATACAGTAGTATTTAGTGGCAGTAATGGCGGACGAAAATTGGTGGCCCGTGACGATAGGGACAGAAACACTTTCATAAAATTTCATCGTTAAACCGTAACGATACGCCTAGCGCATTGAGAAGCCTGTTATCCACCTGTGCTTATCGTCGCATCAATATCGACTTAATTGAATCTTATCCTCGCGGGACATCAAGACAGGCGATACGTGCTGATCCTTCATCAAAGACAGAACGAGAGTCACGTGAAAGGCCGCCTTGTTCCGTACGGAACAATCGAGTTAGCTCAAGTTGCCCCGAGTTTCTCGTCGACGATCTTTTCGAGCATACGTATAGGACATAGTGCTCCGCCGAAGTTCACCTACTTTGTGCCCAACCAGTTACCGCTAAACACCTAAACTAGCAACCTATGCATCTTTCAAAACTGATCAGTAGACTGCGCATCTTTATGCATTTATAGCAAAATTGAGTATATGAAAATCGAAGTTGTTGAAAAATTTTTAAATTAGATATGTCAATATATAATTTCCCCTCTATTAAGATTATTACGGGAAGAAGTATCATTCAATTTACTTTTTATTTCGTGCAATCGGTGTAGCAAATTTTTATTTTGCATAAAGACCAGCCATCTTGTGTCATCTAACTTTGAAATTAACAAAATTTTCTATCAAATTTAAATATGCACAAAGTGCAATAAAAATTGTTCTGTACTAACTTTAACTTTGAAATTACCAAAATCTTATGTCAGACTTACATATGTACAAAGTACTAACTTTAACCTTGAAATTACCGAAATTTTCTATCAAATTTAAATATGCACAAAGTGCAATAAAAATTGTTCTATACTAACTTTAACTTTGAAATTATCAAAATCTTATGTCAGACTTACTATTTGGACGCTCTAAAAAAGATGATGACTTTTTTAATATTGCACTATACGATTTGAACTTTTTTGGGAAACTAGAGCATTTAGTTTACTACAGGATGTGAAAAGAAATGTTTTCAAAACAGTTGCATTTTACAACTTTTTTATGTGGGCTTATATTGAAAATTTAAAAAATACGTTTCGTATTTCCCAAAAAAGTTCAAATCGTTTAGTACGATATTTAAAAAGTTATCGTCTCTTTTAGAGCGTACCAATATTAATTCGGGTCACAGTAGATATGCACGGAGTACTAACTTTAACTTTGAAATTACCGAAATTTTCTATCAAACTTAAATATGCATAAAATACAATAAAAATTGGTTCGCAGCGAATTTATTTATTTTGCTGAATTTCCTACAGCTGAACAAATACAAAATATCCAAAAGAACATATAAATATGATTCGCTGGGAAATTAAAACATTATCCCTCTAAAGTGTCAAAGATTACTATCACTCTAATCGGCTGATAATGATCGTCCGACGTCCATTCCAATATTTCAATTACGATTCGAATTTCATTACTTCTTAGACCACTCCCCGGCTCAATATCAACAAGACGTTGATCGAATGTACCCATGAAGGACTCATAATCATCCTTCAATAAATTCGCCGGAATTATAATCATCGAACAAAATGGACAGGCGCGTGTCGAGTAATGAACACGTCTTGTCTCTCGCGATCGATCGCAACAGAATATTTTATGGTAATAGTCGTCGATTAACATCGGAGGAACAACGGATGAAGAAGAATCTCATGAATACGTATTCTTCGAATTATTATCATTACGTAAATTCAAATCTTCATGCTTTTATAAATTGTCAATTTCAACAAGTTGAGCAGGTGTTTATGGAATTTTCAATTTTCATAGATAAATTTAAAGAAGGTGGCATGAAATAAAATCCTATTATTGGTGGGAACAGCCTAGATCCAAATCAAATAAAAATCTGACTAAATTCTATCGAATTTTATATTTTAGCATTTTTTTGAAAATTTTCATAAGCCATAAATGCATAAAGATCCGTCTATTAATTAGGCACGAGGAAGCTCCACTATTTTCACAATATTAATTTGCAACGAATCTAACTTCTTGTTCCTCCACGCTTTTACAAATTGTCAATCTTAAAAAATGAACCAGGCGCTGAATGGGACACGAAGAACTCCAACAATTTGTGGCAACGTTAATTTGCAAATTTTTAAAAACTTTTAAAATTATGCAGTTGCTTATTGTGTTCCGGTGGTTCGAGCCAGTTAGGGCGTTTCGATCGTAACGATTGATCGATCGGTGCGCCGCGATCCGTGCCCATCAGCCGGACAATATATCAGGAAATTGTATCGCAGTCGGTAATAATTGCATTTGCCGACGTTAACGTTAATCAAACCTAAGCCTTTGTTAATGCAATTCTAAATATTTGTCGTCTCACGCTGAGCGACGTCCGGCCATTCGAATTAAATTGATTGCGCGGGACCACCTCGGGGCATTGTGCCTATATCTCGATCGTCGGAGATCGATAATGTTAGTCTTGCGGCCGATGACGAGTGCCAGGGATGATCGAGCCGATACCGGGGAACAAAGTCTATAATTCACTGTCGATCCGCGGGTGACGATCCACACCAATTTTCTCGATCGCTTCTTCTCCCCTACAGGAAACATCCACCTTAACCGTTTTACCCACGGTAAACAAATTGATGCGGGCTTTCGGCATGATTCTAGAAGAATGCAAAACATTCGTTCCAGCATTTTCCGCATAAGTTGAAAAACTGATAAACACAGTAAAGTCGCGTTATTTTGCAAACAGTTGTGTTCTGCGCGGAGAAATATCGTGTAGGGACACTATTTTTTCATGACTGAGTCCACCGCGCCGACCGCGCCGAAAGTACAAAGGAAGCCGAACGTGGAAAAGGACAGCATGTAAACACGGATCGCGCTGTCCTTCCTTGCGCCCGAAACTTTCATCATCAATTAAACTACTAAATATAGTTGAAAATATATCGTGTTCAGGGTCATTTTAATCGGAAAAATGCCGCAAATAAGTTGGTGAAAGTCCCATAAAAAAATAATGAAAAATAAAGAGGTTTTGCAATTGGATTAGTAGTGGTTCACACTATACCCGAGCCGAGATCAGATTACACTCGTGACCTCTGCGGCGTTACCCCGCAGTGGAGGAGGTAGACACTTGACAGATTCTGGGTAGGCGGTCGCTGAGAAATAACGCGACTTTACTGGTTTTATGATTCGTTTCTAAGAATCCGCGTTAAACGCGCAAGTCGAGGACTTACTGTATTTGGGAATCGAGAACTCGATTGCGGCGACAACCAACGCTGGAGGCTCGATTATCTCTAATGGCGCGTGGTTACCTAGTCGCATTAATTCGTAATTAATACTTGGCTGAACGCGGTGACCGCCGCCGTGACCATTCGCGTAATACCCTCGAGAATTATACACTTTACGTACCCCTTCCGACGCTATCATTTCGCCTGATGGAAGCTGTCGTTCGGTCTCGGATTTTGCAATCGCTAGACTCTGCGTTCCTCGGTCACTGCAACCTAGAAAAATGATAAATACAAGAAATTTGTCCATCTGAGAACAGATTTTTTTATGCAAAATAAAAATTATAAAACACAGTTGAATAGAACAGAGTCGCCATATTAACCCTTTGCCAGATTAACTTTTTTAAGAGGAAATTGTAAATGAAACGTGTTTTTATATGTGTTTGGTTCTTCCATTATTTATTTAAGTCGTATTTTTTAGTCGAAAACGATTATAAGTTCCACAGATAAAAGTTACAACAAAGTTTGAGAGCTATATTTAATATAAACAGTAAATAAAATTTTTTTTAAATAAATAGAAGTCGAGAAACTGTCCTTCGAAGTAAATTTTAAATGAAACACTTAAAATAGCAGCGAGTTGTCGGCAACAAAATTGAAAAATAATTCGGAGTGCAAAGGGTTAAGACTTGTCTCCCCACTCCAACCTTCCTCTCCCCCTGCATGTGTCCCTACGTCACGTGACCAACCGGTACCGGCAGAGAGAGAGGGTATTGAATCTCTCCGCAGCAGATTAATTTCATATGCATCGAAACTGTCCGGCAGTGTGAACGAACGCGACGATGAATGCAACGTTGTAAAACCTGCCCCGTGGAAGCTAGCCCCGTCCCCTGAAATTAACAAGTTCATTTCACAACTCGTGCTTGAGACGTACTCGCACTTTGTCGGCTGGAATGAGAAATTAGCGAGCGGACATGTGTCAAAGGAGATATCGGAAAGAACGTCCTTCTTTGAAGCTCGGGACGTGCTTGCTACTTTTGCGGAGTGTCTAATCGTCTTTAGTTTAGAGTACCATCTTCACATCTCCAACATGTCACTCCAAGTGTCCTGATTGAAGCGTACGCCTAAAATCCTGTTCTATTAATTTTCATTCTTTTTATGGGACTTTCACAAACTTATTTGCGGCATTTTTCTGATTAAAATGATCCTGAACACGATATATTTTCAACTATATTTAGTGCTTTAATTGACGATGAAAGTTTCGGGCGCAAGAAAGGACAACGCGATCCGTGTTTACATGCTGTCCTTTTATACGTTCGGCTTCCTTTGTACTTTCGGCGTGGTCGGCGCGGTAGACACAGTCATGAAAAAATAGTGTCCCTACACGATATTTCTCCGTGCAGAACCCGGCCGTTTGCAAAATAACGCGACTTTACTGTATCTATGTAGAATGAGACAACGTTGGTATACAACACTCGCAATTATTATATAAATTCTGGAGTAGCTGAGGTGTCTGACTATAGCGCAGGGAGATGAACCGATACGAACACCCTAAAAAGAATATATGATAACGAAGCATTCTTTCCACCGGCCGGCTCCACGGATAGCTCGTGGGGATTCCCATCGTGGCAACCCCGTAGCAGAGTGACTGGCAGCACGTAATATTTCGTTGCGCTCGTCTGTGTTCGTCTTTAGCAGGAAAACGTTCGGGGTTGAGATAGCGGCGGGTTATTTATAGGGTTAAATAAAGGAACACAGTGCGATCCAGCGATACCAGGCACCGGTACAAATAGGCTGCAGCTAGCCGCTCCGGAGAGCCTGCTATCGTTCCCAGTCGCGAGTCGTCATGATCCGTCTGTGTGCAACATTAGAGCCCCATCCTTTTTTTTACGTCGAGTCGATCGACGATCGAATATCGGCGATCAATCGCTGAGAAACGATTGCCACCGATTCTCCCATCGGACAGAACTAAGTAGATGTTCCGCCGTATTTTTGCTACTGTCTCTCTACCTGATCAACCAGACAGTTTTACGAGCGCTGTTTTCTTCCTCCTTTTTCCGATAATCCGATGTTCATTTCTCTAGCTCCTTCTACAGTGTCCTTTATTTGGTCCGACTTGATGTATCTAGAAATATCTACTTTTTAAGTGCGAGTATTTTGACAATTGATGTATCGAATTGTGTGCTACAGAGTAACGACGTCGAAGTTTGTTTGTAAACATTTGTTCTCTCTTTTCTGTGCAGATGACGGCGGTCACGGAATGAATCAGGACGGTAAGTGGAACTATCACAGTAAGATCATGCGCCAGCAGTCTGGCGCAACTATACCTCTCTAGAAGCTGGCGGATAGCATAAAGTGACTTTGTCAATAAATTATTTCTGAAAAAAAGGAACAGGACGAGGATTCCGGGTAATGACTAGATTCAGCGACTTACAGAGCAACCATAGTGAAATGTCGGGCGGGCAAACGACCTTGGACACTCGAATTCGCGTGTTCGCTAAATCATCGGCTCCGTTAACGCGAATCCCGTTACAGTTGATCCCGTTATAGTTAAACGCGCGGCTAATCGGCAGGCTTATCCAACGCGTCGATTGCTTTATCAGGTCGACGATCGATTGCGAGAAATAACCAATTATCCCAACACCAGTTCTTATCGGCGCGTATGCGCTAGGACGCGAAGCTTCCGCGGCGATCTAATTGGCCCGACATCCCAGGCGAGCTTTATTTTCAGATCGCTTCCTGGCGACCGCGGCCTCCCTCGATAAATTATATCGGCGCTCGTTCCCGATTCGAGGAACGCGGGCGTTATTAATCGTCCTCGCGACCAGCATTCTTTTTTCTGTCGTTCTGGTGAATCGCCCGTTCGGTCGGGTACAGCCTCGCGGATCTGCCGTCGGACGTATCTTCGACCGAGATCGATACAAAGTTAGCTTTCCACCATGGAACAATTAATCCAGAGCCTCGACACACGCCTCTGTCGAGCAATGTGATAGGATCCGCGATCCTCCGACGTTTCACCCGGGGGATGGATCCCGAGAATATGTAGATCCGCTAGTTTCTGGACCAATCCTTTGCTGGCAACTTTCTGGGGTTCTGTTGGGGAGGCTTGATCTATAGGAGGTTGATTCTTCCCAAATAGGAGACAATTTGACCAGACATGAGACAAAATCTTGCATGGATGTGAGACATGAGCAGGAGGATGCTAGTTGCTACCCTAATAGCCAACCATAAATGCTACTAGGGTAACTCTGTTAGATCCGCTGAAGAGCCGAGATGAGCCACCGTCCAAAGTTGAGGATTGACGGTCATCGAACATCTGTAGCCTTCGACCTGAAGTTCCAATTGCTAAGTACCACATAGATCCATCGACGAAACACAAATGGTAGATCGTGTTGCCCGATCGCGTCCCGCCAAAGTCTGCAGATAAAAAGAAAACGGAAAAAAATGGTAGGATCGTGCGAACCACGGAGGAATCGCAGCCGAACAAGCCCGGAACAAGTTCGCCATTTTAAATGTGGCCGGGACAGCGGTGGGGGTGAGTAAAGGGAGGATCTCTCACGAGTTTATCGAGGCTCTCGATCGGCCGCGTGGTTGCGAATCGCGCGAGCCGGACGGATAGGTCTGCGATACACGTCTCGTGGATCCTCGCGCCGTGGCAGCACAATGTTCGCATAATTTATGCCAATGACGTCGGCCGGGTGGAGAAGAGGATACACCTCTCGGTGTGTGTACACGTGGTTCGCCGCGGTAGGTGGAAGGTGGTGGATGTAATCACAAGTTTAAAGGGTAAACGGTCGTAAGGTGTGAGGCCCCTCGAGGTCTCTCGCTCAATATTCAACAGGTATTTACATTCGCAAATTGTTTACGTCAGCCCACGATGAAATCTGTCAGGATTTCGTTCCCTCGGCAGCTTAACAGCCTCCACCTTCTCCGCCTTCTTCTTCTTCTTCGCCTCCACCTTCTCGCGGCAACCTCGGACGTCCTCTGTTATCTTGCACGGACACGTTTGCACGCTCTCTTCGTCTTCGAAGCGGTGCGGAGAGCGGTGCGAGCTGCGAGCTGCCCATTCCTCTCTCTCGCGCCCACCCTTTCCTCCGACCAGTAATTACATCTGGGTATTAATCAACCGTACGTCGGGAACGAGAATCGCGAGATCTTGATTTTCGCCACTCGCCCGCGCCAACCCCGTCTCACGTAATCCCGAGATCCGAGCGGTTATTAATTTATCGGAGACGGCTGGTTAGCCAATCGACCAGCCCTTCCCGAAATAACTATTCACGACTAGACTGCGGGTCTTCACGCAAAATAAAAATTATGGGTGAGCTTTACTTTACCGGACTCAACATTTTTGCCTTTCTCCTATAAATTATTACGTATTTGGTATGTAATCCAGTAGATTTGTACCCGGGGACCCTGCAGATCGAAGTTTCGATCTTGTAGAATCAGTGGTTCAGGAGTAATGGTTGTTTAAAGTTGAGCAATCTGCAGTGTTTCTGACAGGTAAGGGCGCCGCCATATTGGTTCGTAGTGACGACCGCGCGCCGCTTACCGAGCAGAACCGCTAGATGGCAGCACGGACACACAGTAATATCGCTAACATAGAGAAAATATCTCAGAAAATGTTCGAGAGGAAATATCGTGGAAAATATTTACAGAAACCTAACCCAGCCCTAACCCTTATTTTATCCCTGCTTTCCACAATTGATGTAGAACATTTTTATTTTACACAAAGATCCGCAGTCTACACATAAAAAATGGAGGGAAAATGTGTTCACAGCATCGTCTATTGCAATTCCATTCTACTCCCATTACGTCCAGCATTTTTCGCGCCATAGTTCCCGGAGGCGTTGTGGAAGCAATGAAAGCAGCCGGCACGGGCTACTTAACGATTCGCTAATAAATACAAATGCGGCGAGATAGGAAACTATCGTCCGAGAAAGACGTTCGAGATGAAGCATCGAGTCGCTCGGTCGTTGATAGCGGTCCCGGTAAATGATGATCGAGCGAGGAGACTAATGATCGACGATTATTCCGAATGCATTCCCGGTCCAGCAAACAAAATCACGAAAACCGAGATGTTTATCCTTGTTCCTCGATCGTGAGAAATAGAGAGAGGAAAACCGAGGTAGAAGGGGCGAGGAAGATACATGGTTGATTTTACTGGGATTAACTATTTTGTTACCTGCAGGCTGGCATGCCTACCGTATCTGTTAGACCACGCCATCGGGCCCCCGAGACGATTCCGGAAGCCAGGTCTCGGCTAGAACCGTTTCTCTCTTTCGCTCACGCTGATTAGCAACAGCATCCTTGATAACATCGATCTGACCGACGACCCGTGCGATAACGTTCTTATCCCGACGATCTCTCCGCCGCGATGAGTCATCGAACAAGCACCGAGGGTATCGCGATGTTTCTACCGCGTCTCCGATGCACGCGGAAATTTTGTACACCGAAAGATCGTTTCGAGGTTTACGGCTGGATATAATCTTCCCAGATATGCCGTTTACGAGGCCCGTAACATATTTTATCCATTTATTTATTTGTTTGCCGCCGCGCCCGGTTCAAAGGACGATCCGCAGTTTCTTCTGCACTGGAAAATCGCATCTCCTCCTGGGCTAGACTCCATCCGAACACTGCTCGCCATTCTTGCATATTGTTCACATTATTAAATATGTTGGTATCTAATCAATAGACTGCGGATCTTTATGCAAAATAAAAATTGCCCGCATCGATTGCAAGAAATACAAACGAAATTGAATGTTATTTCTTCCTTTAATGGTTTTAACAGAGGAGAAATCAGTTTTTGAAATTTTCCAACAATTTTCGATTTCGTCCTTTCATTTTTCTATAAATGCATACAGCAGTCTACTAAACATTTAGGTATTGTACGAGGTATTACATCAATTTCATACCCATGAAATTTAAAAAATCGCAGAGAATGGAAATATTCTAGGTCGAACAAATGTTTCATTTTCGAGTTAAAATAGCTCCGAGTGCAAAGGGTTAATATTGATATCAAGATGAATATTTTCTTGTACAGGTTTTCCACACCGAATTCACCCTTTTGCAAATCAAATGTAAACTTATTACAAAGATGTGCATCAAATACTTATTTAAAGATAATTACGAACTCATTAACTGTGTAATGTATGAAAACTGTGTGTAGACATGTATATTGATTTACAAAAAGTTGAAATTGGTTTGCATAAGTTTGAATTTGAAAACCTATACTTTGACGAAATAGCATCGGTCTAAAAATACATACAACCTCAACCCAAAAGCAGTGAAAAATTTCTATACAAAAATATCCTGGCCTTTATATCCTTAGACCAGGCAGTTCCAACTAGTAGCTCCGGAGCTATTCGAGGCGCCTACCCCGCTTAGGTTCTTCCCCCACTCTCAGACGTCATCTATGTATAGTAGTGGGAGGCTCCCACAACTCACTAACTCTACGGCTGTATGTAGTAGTGGTTCGATGGTGGAGACCTTGCAGTTCTCGGAGGGGAATAAGTTGGAACTCCCTGGCTTAGACGACTAGGCCCTAGGTCTTAGAGGACCACCTTAACAGTATCAACCAATATTGTTGACCACCGGTCAGGAAATCATCTGCAACATGTTCCGCGATTAAAAACAAAATAACCTCGCAGCAGGGAACGTTGTAAGTCGTAACTTGTAATCCACCGACGTTCGTACAAATTCTCGATCGAGGTCTCATCGCGTCCCGTCGACTCCCGCCCCTTTGTTTATCGATTTTCCGGGGTTGTTGCATGCGTTCACGGTCTGATCTAATCGGCGGCAGGATCTGGCGGTATCGAAAGCCGGCGAAATTTTTACGAGCGCGCGCGAATCGTCGTGGTCGATATCATTATCCTAGGCGAGTACATAATGTGGCTCGCGAATGCCTGCATCGGCAGGCGAGGCATGCGGCGCAGGAGCTCGAAGCCGCATTATCGTGAGATTACGTAAGCGGCATACAGTGCGCTTGTGTTACGCTATAATTAGGACTGGCCTGGCATAACCACGCTGGCCACTACCATCTCGACGATGACAACGTCGACGACGAGCTACGCAAATACATGCCCGACGACGACGACGCACCGCCGCGCCGTGTAATTCGCGTTCGTATTAACGACCAACGATAAACCTCGGCGATGGGTCCTGGCCCCAAACAAAAAGTCCCACCGGCTCGTTCGAGATACTGCCACGCCGCGCTATGCTAGAGCCACGCCGGTGAAAGGGCACGGGGTTTGATCGGAACACGCAGAACGCCGCGCGCTTTTACTTTCCGACGTGTTTCCCCCGGGGATTCCAGCTACCTAAACCCACCGAGGAATTCGAGTAACCGAGGATTTTGCTGGCTTGCATATTCACAATACTTATACTCACTTAGCCTTCTTCTCTGGAGTCCTTTCCATCTCGAGGTACTCTCTTCAGTTTTTAATCCTTTTTCTTGTGGACATCAATGCGCGAGACTTTGTTGCTAATATTTATATAGTACCATTTAGTGAACGCAACTTTATTTTAACACATTACCTACCTGTGATTATTATTGAAAGTCTATGGTTCATTTTTTAAAAGAATCCTTAAATAGCAATAACAACTTTAATCATAAACCAACAATTCACCCTCAATAACAAAATCCAATCATTTCCGCCGGGATTATTGTGTTGAAGAAGATTTTTAAGCTTCCATTTGGTATAGCACAATTATTGGAAAGCCTATTAATAGGCTATCGGTAGATAAAGTGTTAATATTGTAATACAATAGAACGATACGTGTTCCCCTGCGCAGTCCCGCTCTCGAACCGTCTCTTTTGTCTCGTTTGCATAAGCGCCGCGGCCGTCGTCGTCGCGATAAAGCGGCGACGATATTTAACTCTCCGATCCGCCGTAACTCTCACAAACCCAGCGTTTCTCAGATTCAATAAAGTAATACGGCCGGTTCAACGAGCTCGCTAATCAACAAAACTGTTTCTCCCGGTCGCCGGTTATCTGATGCATACCGTCGTGGCCGCTTGTGTACCTGCACGCGTGTCTGTACACATACACGGGGTGTCCCATTCGAGGATTCGGGCGCCATTATTTTATGAAAGTCTGGATGTCGAGGTACACCTAACCTAGATACTTCGTCCTCGGAGGCTGTCTTATGCCCCATTCGAGGATTCTATGCCATTATTTTATAAAAGTCTAGATTTCGAGGTACACCTAACCTATACACTATGTCCTCGGAGGCTGTCTTATGTTCCATTCGAGAATTCTATGCCATTATTTTATAAAAGTCTAGGTTTCGAGGTACACCTAATCTAGACACTTTGTCCTCGGAGTCTGTCTTATGTCCCATTCGAGGATTCTATGCCATTATCTTATAAATGTCTAGATTTCGAGGTACACCTAACTTAGACACTTTGTCCTCGGAGGCTGTCTTATGCCCCATTCGAGGATTCGGACGCCATTATCTTATAAAAGTCTAGATTTCGAGGTACACCTAACCTATACACTTTGTTCTCGGAGGCTGTCTTATGTCCCATTCGAGGATTCGGACGCCATTATCTTATAAATGTCTAGATTTCGAGGTACACCTAACCTAGACACTTGGTCTTCGGAGGATCGGAAAAAGGGACAGCCGAAGCAAAATGACTGAGATACGTCGATGATTCTTCTTTCCTCTCTAGATACACTTTAGCTTCGTGGATTCTGTGACTTCTTAACAGACTATAACACTTTGCTCACAACCGTCATCTGGCAGAGGACATAATCTTGGCACTGTCCAATAAAATCAAATTTTCTTCATGTTCAACAATTACTGTTGGGCGATTCTTATAGAGTTTCCTGCGCTGATTCCGAATCTGTCCTTAATTTTTCCCCTAGAGTTTTTGAGAAATGCACAGTTTTTGAGAAATGTGATTTTGAGAAACGGACATATTTCTCAACTTCGAACAAATATTGTGATGTTATTATAAAAGATGTTGAATTGTTCTTTGTAGCAAAAGATTCTGTAGACATTCTCGAATACAGTGATACCCGATATTAATACATTATGAATGTTTAAACATAAAATACATATATATATAATTTCCATACAACTCGACTTGAATAAGTACATATCGAAAATTGTTTCGATAATATCTCGTTAACTATTAGATTTATGATATACGAAGGTCAATACCTTTTTACGCAGAATTTTGAGCTTCATCCGAATTCGAGCAGAAATATCGGACATTCTATTTACAAAACTGAAGGTGACCTTCATATCTTGATAAAAAATCGAAGTAACAAAAACCAGATTGCAGCAGTGTATGTCCCCCTAGGAACCATGCAACATTTGTTTGAACATGTCCTTTCGTACAACAAATAATTTACGAGTTATTTGAGATCGTCACATTACCAGACTCACCCTGTATATGATCTAAGGAGCGCAATGTCGAGACAGCATCGAGTGCAAGGGGTTAATTGTGCGCACGGCGAGGTGGAGTTTGGCGTGGAACTTGAGCCGGACACCCAGTATAGCGTGTGCCGGTGTGTCCGTTCGTTTCTCGCACGTAAGTGGTACGTACCACGCCCGCGCACGCGAGAACCCGCTTGGAAACGGTCCGAGCGAGAGAAAGAGAGGGAATGATCGGGACAGACGCGACGCGACGCGACGAGCACAGAGAGATAGCGCGGCTGCTCGCGGAATGATTTGTATTGCTAAATAATCAGCGGCGGTTGTCTAGGATATACTGGTTTAATGACACTCTCCGGTGGGGGGAGGGGGGCCGTGGCAGAGGGAGAAACGCGTTCAGGCGTCCCTCTGTGTCCCTCTGTTCTCGTTGGGGAGAGCACACAGCCGGCTCAGCAGCCGTGCCAATTTCGACGGGATAATCGTGTAATTTTCTGTTACGCCGTTCGCCTCGATTTTCTACTGTCACGAGCCCGTAAACGTAAATTATTCGCCGATGCAAATCGCGGACACGATCGAGCACGCTCGGCAATCGCGCCGCTGACTATTATCATTTTCCACCGGGCCTCGACTGACATGTGCGAATTCTTCGGATCCACGGATTCCCCTAACTCTCTCTCTCCCTCATTCGATACAGTATAGATTCTTTCGCGAAATTAGAATGCTCGAGAGGAACCGGTGCAGTCCGGAATTCCATAAGGATCTTCGTACCCTCTCCACGCGGGGTCTAGCACACGAGATACAATCGGTACAACGTGTGTAGAGACCCGGCCACGTGTGTCTGCCGCTGGGCCCATCGCCTATGTACGGATGACCGTGTGTTAGAACGAGGGTGTGGCCGCGGTTCGCAACGGGATCATCGGAGGTGCATATCTGGCCATCGAGAACGGATTTCCTCGGGATTTCGAAGATCCTCGGATCCCACCGTCTCCTATCACACCTGCTGCTTCTTATTTCTCCTGTAATTACTCCCGGAAATAAACTAGGCAGCTCAAAAGCTTTGCTAGTAGCTCTTTAGTCCTCTAGCTGTGCCACCGAGACTTCAAGGTGAACTTGAAACTGATAAGTCAAGAGTTTCAAGTCCCCACTCTACCTTCCCCCACGCTTCCGCCACGGGCCGGTTACGTGACGCAATCCCAGTACTAGTAGAGAAAGAGGGGATTCCCCTCGATTGGAGTCAGTTCCCCTGATCCGGCGACTCCCACGTGACCAACCAGTGCTAGCTCTCGCCAGGACACGCCCTTCAATTTCCAGGACCAATTTTCTCCCCAACAGAGGGCCGAGCAAAAAACGATCGTCCCACATTTTCGACTCAGTTTTCCACGGGGAGTCCACCGATACCCGGCCTCACCACCCAACCCGAAACACCCAGTAGAAACGGAGATCAGAAGATTGGAGAAACAGCAATCGATGCTGATACTCTGGCAATGGGGCCCGAGCCATTACAAGACCTAGCGCCCAGGCGGACTCGTTGCTGCAACTCCACTTCCTCCGACTGTTGTTTGCGCAAGTATCCGCGTCGCGACGACGTGTACATCGGCAGAAATGCGCAGCTACCTGCCTCTCCGAGAGAGCTTGTTAGCTCCGCGATCGCACCCGATGCTAACGCGGGTTAAACGCGGGACCCTGTTAGAGACCGCGGGCCTCGAATTAAGTGGAACTCGTTCCACCAGCGAGGCGCACACACCGCGTGTAGGAGGCAATCGTAGATTTCGAGTGAGCCAACGGGATTTACGAGCAGCAACTTTATTCGCTGGATCGCATTGTTCTCTCTCTCTCTCTCTCGATCAACAGATTGCCGACCATCGGCTGCGATGTTCGATTCTTACTTCATTGCGAACGCACCCATAGCCGGTTCGAAGACCTTGTAAGTTCCTCGGCGACGGAAATCAATCAGCAACACTGTTGTTGCCAGGCGCCGAAGTTGCGACGGCGAAAGATCCAAGTACCCAGCAGGTTCTTACTTACTCTTGTCGAATTTTGACTTCCAATGGATTAAGACTTGACCCTAGAATGATATGCCAACATCATTCAATTCTGATCACTTTGCAATTTTGTGTTTGATCATTGTGATCATTATATGATCATCATGACCATTGCGACCACTATGACCACCGTGACCATTACGAAATTGTTGTCACAAATAGCGGTCTAGTACACTGTCATACCAAGAAGCAGAGTCGGCAGATTAAGACTAGTCTCCCCATTCTACCCTTTCCCTTCTACGATGCTGTTGGATAGACGGATCCTTATGGAACATAGAAATTGTCCAAGTCAATTGTAAGAAGCAAATGTTTATCTATTAATTTTAATTGGTGCAGAATAATATGGCAACATCACTCAATTCTGATCACTTTACAATTTTGTGTTTGACCATTGTGACCACCTTGACCCATCATGACCGTTATGATCATTATGACCACTACTTACTGCCAGAGAGGGGGTATTCCCCTCAATTCCCCTAGTATAGCGGCCCTGGGTGTTCCTATGTCATAAAGGAGAGTATAGGCAGTGTCGCTGGCTTTTGTTTATTACAATCGGCTCAGGAAATTAATCGAGTCGGTTACAGCAGATTCCACGGGATTCGCGGGGAAATTTCTAATGGAACTGCCTAATCGGAAGACAGTGTCACGCAGCAGGATCCAAGTTTAATTGAAAGGGGATTCGTTCTGTCACGTTAGAGGCGAAGATACGCGAAGTTAGCCTCGTTAATTACAGAAAGCAGCGCGCCAGTGAATTTTCAATCAGAGAGCATCGTTCCGCAGGATCTGGCTCGCCTTGAGGAGACTCATGTGTTGTCCCGTTACGGGGGGAGCTGCTCAGAGAGGAGAAGCCTCAAACTCGTATGAGTAATATGAGAAACTCGAGGCAAATCGATGACACGCAGTCAGAAGCGGTGTCGTTGCCCACCGCGACCGTCCACCGTGCAATTAGTCCCGTCTCGATGTTACGGCTAATTACATACGCGCTCGCCTGTCCTTTTTTCGCCTCGCCTCGCACCGCACACCTTATTATTATTAATAAGTCGGTCTTCGACGACGGAAGTCGACCGAAACGCTTCTAACATGCACCTTGCGGACGGTACAGATACAGAGAAAATTTTTTCTCGATTTTTCTGCCAACACTGTTGTTCTCACTTTCTAGTGAGATGGTGAGGAATCAATTTCTCGCTGCATTACTCGGAACCAGAGTCCCCAGATGAGGGGAGCAGTTACCCCCTCTCTGCAGCCAGTACCGGATCAGTCACGTGACTCTGTGACTCATGCGTCACGTGACGAACCCGCGTGGGGGAACAGCGTCGTGGAAGGGGAAGCTAGAGCCCTAGACAAGAATTGATTACGGAATTCTGAAATGATTTACCGCATTAAAAATTGTTACATTATTTTTTGAAGTCTATTGTCCACGGCTAGGGATTTTTGAGTAGATCTTTTTCGAAGAATTAAAATGGTAGAAATTCATAGTCCTCGCAGACCACACGGAAAAAAAATATTAGAAGAATTTTAATGTTGAAATAACAAGCACTATCTAACGGTTCCTTTTTGGCAATATCGTAAAAATTATTGTACATTAAGTTAATTTCGTTTAAAATAATGTGATGCGAAAGACTCTCATTTTTTAAAAATTCTCACTTAGACCACTTTTATAATTATGGACACATGCGCAAGGTCGATTGAAAAATGTCGCGGCAGACTCTATGGGGTTTTGCGAGGTTTTAGTGCGAGCATAAAGTGGTTTTTGCGAATTTGATTGTGCGTCGAGGATCGATCGATCGGGAGTATCGAGTCGGTTAATAATACAGATCTCACAGCCGGCCGACTGCCGGAGAAAGTAGTCGGTGGTCGTCTCTAGACCAGGCCAAGTACCTAAGACGTCGTATTATCCGTTAACGATCACGATCGTCGGCCAAGGATCAGCGTGGGGCCTCTCTCGACGAACGAACGTCCTCGATATCGATCGCGCCGAGCCGATATGGGGAGCCTCAATTAGGGATCGAACTTTATGTTTGCTCTATGGAAATAATTCATGTCTCCTTGGTCTCTTTGGTCTTGCATCGAGGCAGGCCTGAAGACCGTGGTGCTCCTCTTGGCCCGACATTTTCATGTCGTTGAAAATTCTATGGTATAATTTAATGTTTCACGAGGCTGTGGCTTTACGACGGTGCTATCCAGCCGATAATCAGCGGATCAGCCTACTCGCCGCCCAGTTCCGCGATTATTTTAATTATCCAGCGAAACGGTATCGCTGATGGAAATGTCTCGATCAGCTGGGATAAGAACGTCTCTGTAACCGATGGATCATTTGTTTATGGCTGTTCTGGGCGGTCGTCGGATTTTTAACAATCCTCCGAGGAACGTTGAATTTTGTCGGATCTACGTGATCCAGTGAAACTGCTCACGGGCTTCTTCTTCGGTCTGTTACGGCGAGAGTGGCGGCTGATGCAAAGAAAAGGCTGCCGGCTCGAGCGGTGTGTTTTTGTTAGTCTCGAGAGTTTGATGAACCGCATCACTATTTTATAATTGTTGCCTTGGTACTATGGAAACGGGTATAATATCCAGTACACAGGGTGTCCCAAAAATATTGCATTCCCTTCAGTGTGCTGTTAATTCCTGAGGTCATTCCAAGCAACTTTTTCCTTTACGAAAATCGTCTCCGCGCCTTCGTTAAGGAGTTATCAACGAAAAACACGAACCAATCAGAGCGCGGTTCACGCCCCACTCAGCGGTAGTCGCGCTCCGATTGGCCCGCGTTTTTCGTGAATAACTCCTTGGCCAAGCCGCGGAGAACATTTTCGCAAAGGAAAAAGTTTCTTCGAATGACCTTGGGAATGACCTCGGAGCAGAGTTCTTAATGTGTGTTCTATTTTCCCCAAATATACGAATGCTGAAGAGATAGATAGAGCCAAGATGATAAGGTAGAGTATCCTCTCCGGTTTGTCTTCGAAGAAATTGTTAAAAATCGGAAGATCAATTGCAATTCGGAAGCTCATCCCTTGCGGCGGCGTGTCTATTACCACAATCCGAAGGGTTCCATTGACTCATTCGAAGCGAGCACTGCTTGTCAGACCGACTGGTCCGTAGAGTAGTCTCTGGGGCGCCGGAGCATGACGCCATTAACGTAACGAGGCTACACGTTGCACCCTCCCGAGCGCTCGACTATATCAGCCCCGAGTTGTGTTTGCAATAGACTCCTAGACCTAGACCTCCATCCCGTAGCCAATGTCTCGCAATTTTCCCCTGACCGAACGTGGACCTTTCGCTCGCTTGTTTATGCACCGTTGCGACCGGTCAACAATCATTCTATCTCTTAACGAGTACGATGATCTACAAGGTGATCTAAAATGACCATTTTTGTTCAGCATTCGACAAAGATAAAAATCAAAGAATTGTTCAGTGAAATATATATATCGTGTTAAAACGTGCTCAGGAGCACACTGGAAAGATAAGATCGAGTGTACTTCCTGTGGCATACCTTAATGATCATGGTGGTCATAATGGACATGGTCATAGTGGTCATATGGATCAAATACAAAATTGCACAGTGATCAGAATTGAATGATGATTCGCATATTTGTCTTACTTTAATGGTCATTGTGGTCACAGTGGTCATATGGGTCAAATACAAAATTGCACAATGATCAGAATTGAATGATGATTCGCATATTTGTCTTACTTAAATGGTCATTGTGGTCATAATGATCATAATGTAATATGTATGATCATAATGTGATGACCAAAATTGTAAATTCAATTAGAATTGAACGACGTTAGAAAACTATCCTCGACACACTAAAATTATAAAACATTCATTTCCTAGAATTGACGCGGACAATTTTCATGTTCCACAAAGACCCGTCCACATCGTTTCACCGAAACGCGAAGCATCAGCAGAGTAATTTTCGAGTATACACGACCATTGCGGAAGATAATGGCCGCCCTATCCATCGGGGAATTGGCGAGAGTTGCGAGGGTCCGGCGCAGTTTTCCACATTTTCTAGAATGTTTACGTTTACGTTCTCGCTGCACGTGTACCGTCCACGTGAAACGCGACGCTCCCCTCTCCGGTTTTCCGGTTGAACTGATTGCGAACTGGTTCTTGGCCATCGAACCGTTCGATTGACGACCGACGCGTTTCTTCCGCAGTTCGGCTGTGTTCCGCTGTGCCAGATTAACGCACACGACCGACCCGAGCGGACGCGTCTCCAAGATTCCCCACAACCACCTTCGAGTTCCACTGTTCGTTGAATATCGTGCAGAAATTCATAGTGAAAATTCCGAAGTGGCTTGTTGTTTCTGTTGATCGGTTCCGAAGAAGTGCTCGACGAGCACACCCATTTCGGCGGCTGGGCAGGAAACAGGATGAATTTAATGAAGCCGGAGATCTTCGATTTTATGCCGGATTAAAGTTGAACACTGCGCCGGAACAGCTTTATCTGTTGATCTCCGCCGCTCGAAATGTCGAACGTTTTTATTCGAAGTGGAACGAGCGCGGGATTAACGAGCTAATACCCCAACAGCATAGAGAGTGCTAGGAGCCGCAGCGTTTGCAGAAAACGGAAGATGCTATCGTGGCAAAAGGTAGACGACGAGGAGTATCCACCGATCGTCGAATTCCTTGTGGATCGTCCTTTTATAGGACCGTTAAAGTGCCACCAGATGATCTCCGGGATCTTCGAGATCGATCTGCGGTGGAGAACGTATACCCGGGGGGCTAAATTAAGCGGACAGACCGATCCTTGCCGGAAGAACGTTTATTATTTTACACTCGTACGAAAGCGTAAATTACGGGCGGACAGAAGTCATTAGCGAAAGCGGCGGAGACGCGTGAAATGAGGGTCGCGCGATCTGATAAGCGATCCGGACATCATAATCGAGGGCTCATGGTGCGGTGGTGAACAGTGATTCGTCCGATCGATCGTCTGAATCGATCGCATGCAAAGCGGCGCCTCGGATCATCACCAACAGGTGAACATGGAATTGTGGCTCTCGGATTAGCCACGTCTACAGAGGACACCAGGGTTCTTAACATTTTACGAGTCCCTTCGAACCTGTTCGCCAGCTGATCTAGCTGATCCGCCGCGTCAAGATCAACCAACTACTGTCTGGCATCGTCGATAATGCCCAGCTATCCACAGCCCGTTCAATCCCGCGGATCGAATTCGTTAATACGATCTGTTTTATGACTTCCGGCGGCCTCGAACAGCCCTGTTAGCACGTCCACGTATCGACCGCCTCGGATTTCGGAAGACGTCTTTCTGATGATCAGACAACCGATTTTAGACGTTTAACAGTGAAGCATTTAAAAGTACAAAATTTAACAGTGAGACATTTAACAGAAAAAAGTTCACGGAAGAATTAAGACGTGTTTCTAATAATTGAACACCTGATTTTATCCAATTAACAGTGATACTTTTAACAGCAGTAAAATATTTAACAGTAACAAATTGAACAGTCCAATATTTAACAGTAAAATATTTAACAGTAAAAAGTTCACAAAACATTTGTGACTTGAATATTTAGTTATTCGCTGTCCACTAATAATTTATGTAAAATGTTAGACGTAGATACTTCAAACATATAAACAGTTAATAGTTACGTACCTCCTGTGCGCAGTATCAGTATGAAATGACAGCGTTCGCAATATAGTATTAGACTAGTAGGCTGAAGGTCATCGAAGGTGAACGTTAATCTCGTGGCAGGAGTGGGGATCGAATCCCGAATGAAAAACTATGAGAATATACGGGATGAATTAACTAACAAGATATCCTCTGTACGCGATTTTTAAGGTTATTTCCCCCAGCCCTATTCAACGTGTACCTCTACCAGTACAACCTGCAGCGTTTCGATTTGCACAAGTGGGTTAGGAATTGGCAAACAGGAAGAGAAACCATTGGCAATCGTCACCGAGATCGATGGGGTCTGGCTAGTCGGCTCCTCGGAGATGGTATCGGTACTCTGACAATACTCGTTTGATATTCGCTGAACTATGTAATGCAGGAACAAAGATTAATAATTTGCAGTTCCCACCCCGGCATTATCGGGGCACGAGGCAGGCGGATTGCGAACATCATGCACCGAGAGAGCAAGCGGTGTGTTCAGCAGCCGCGGCTGCAGGGTCGACCGGTCACGATGGCTCGGGTAATGATAGCCTGCCCTCGCCTCATAATCAGTCCCCCATCTTAATTTATGTTTGCCCCCGCCCGTCCGTCCGTCCGTCCGTCCATCCGTTCGTTCGTTCGTTCATCCGTCCAACTCTCCTCTCTTCGATGTAGGTACCTGCTGCTCACCGTTGCCTCTTTACTACCGCTAATTTACCGTAATTCGACCGCGGGACAACCTACGTACTTTTGATTCTGTCGCTGATTTGTTACCACCGGGTAACCTCGGGGAGGCGACCTATTCAACGATTGCCACGGATTCTCGTTTCCGGTCGTTGCCAACCGTTCGCTTATGTCAGCAGGATCTTTACCTCCACAACAGTAATGTTCGCCCAGGGTCCTCAACCTGCCGGGGCTACATCAGCCAGGGGGTCGGGAGGGGATCAGGCGTCAAAACTGACCAGGGACCAAAAGGATGTGAAAATTTTGATGAGACGTTGAAGACCCCTCCTTCATAGGGCCCATGTTTCATAGGGTCGTCCATCGTAGGATCCCTCCATCGTAGAGTCCTTCCTCTATAGGGTCCTTCTTTCGTAGGATCCCGTTTCCATAGGGTCCTTCCTCCATAGGGTCCTTCCTTCGCTGCAGGTGGCGCTGCATATAGCATTTCGTCCGAACACAATAGATCTGTAACGGCAGAATGACTTGTTCATGCTCCGCGCTCCTCAAGATTTTCCTTTTATTATTTCCCTCGGCGTTGCTCGAGCTCATGACTCATCCTCCTCGCTCCTCATAACCACCACTCGGAGGATTCGCGATGGCCAGGAATTAAGGTCGAATTTCCTCAACAGCTGATCCCGCGGACGAACTTTCATATCGCAGCTGCTCGAAGAGCGCGCAATTTTCCCCGACAATACATACCTCACAGTCATATACGTAGACCGTGATTAATACCTCGAAAAATTGAATCGCCGGTCGTCTTGTGTGTTCCCCTATCATCAGACCGTTCGGCGTTTCGCGCAACCTTCCATTTGTTTGTTGGTTGGTAGAGAGAGCCGGTTGCCAATAGCTGGTAGCCGGGGACTAAACGCGACTAGGATGTTAGACATTTTTGCGATGCGATTGATGCAAGCCTTGATGCGGCCTAATGAGGTCTTTATCCTTCTGTGATTGTGGGGGCAAGCCCAGTCTCTATACGGTGCAGAGACCCTAAGTTGCCTAGGAAATTCAGGTGTTCCACGTCGCAGAGAATTTTACGGGGGTCTACTGTAGAAATAACTTAGCTACCTAGCTACTGTGCTAGAAGTCCCTACACTTCGATTTAATTGGAGCATCCTAATCCTCTGATTCTGGGGCACTCGCAGGCCGGCCAATCACAGTTCTCTAACTGTCCAGAGACCCTAAGTTGCCTAGCAAATTTAGGTGTCCCACGTCACAGAGAATTTCACGGGGGTCTACTGTAGAAATAACTTAGCTACCTAGCTACTGTGCTAGAAGTCCCTACACTTCAATTTAATTGGAGCACCTTAGGCTGCTGCTAGCTCAACCCAATCCTCTACATGGAGCCTCGTCTGCTAGATCGCTCATAAGCGGTAGCTAACAAGCGGATAGCAAAGTCGCTATCGGTATTCGCGAATTCCGTGGAACGGTGCACGGTTTGTGATCATTGTGCAGCAGGTGCGAGCACGCCCACGGGACGAGGTCGCGACGAGGACGATCGGAAAGGACTCGGTCCGCGGCGTTGGTTGTTGGCATAGCTTCGGCTCACCGTGGCTAGACCCACGGAGAAAGTCTCTCGGTATTTCCTTCTCGGCAATGGCCGAACCGAACCCGAGTGAACAGAAGTGAACACAGAGAGAGCAAACCGAGCGAACTAAGCGGCGGAGACCGGCTTCTCTCTAACTTGTCCAGGAGGCGATCAGGAGGACAAGATAAGGCCCCGTGAGCCCACGCAATTTCTACGGCTACGGTATTGCTTCTTTTTGGTCGAAGCAGCGCCTCCCGCGGCGACCAAGTAGGTCGCTGCTTCCACGTCTGGCTATCCTCGCAATTTCCGGTGAAACCCAATTACGTTACTTTGCACTTGAACGCCGGTAATTGGAGGAGGATGCCGAGACAAGTTTGACGGAACAGTTCCCCCTGGAATTCGACTAGACCCCACTCTCCACCCAACTAACTAGAATAGATATAAATCCCTTCTCCGGGAACCTGCACATCCTATTCGACGGCTAACTGTACAGGTGGTTATAGCGACGCTCGTGTTTTAGCCTTGTTTTCGCATTGATAGTGTATACATTCCTGATGCGGGACATTCGAGCGTGCGCAAAGAGGATCTGGATCTATGACCAGTCTCTGATCATGCATCTAATATAATTATGGGACATGTCCACAATCCTGGTCCAAGTTCAGGTGCTTGCCCAAAGTAGAGGATTTTGGTCTATCTAAGTTGTGGGGCTATTGTGTCCTATCCGATGGATGACTGGTGCAATCATCTGGGTTCAGGAGCTTGCCCCAAAGTAGAGGATATTGGTCTATGAAGTTGTGGGACTTTTGTGTCCTATCCGATGGATGACTGGCGCAATCATCTGGGTTCAGCAGCTTGCCCAAAGTAGACCATATTGGTCTATGAAGTTGTGGGACTTTTGTGTCCTATCCGATGGATGACTGGCGCAATCATCTGGGTTCAGCAGCTTGCCCAAAGTAGACCATATTGGTCTATGAAGTTGTTGGACTTTTGTGTCCTATCCGATGGATGACTGGTGCAATCATCTGAGTTCAGGAGCTTGTCGAAAGAGGATCTTGATCTATGATCAATCTCTGATGAACTCCCTAATGAAGTTGTGGGACTTTTGCGTCCTGGCCTATGAATGACTGGGTGCAATGCAATCATCTTTCAGATGTTTGCCGTGAAGCAGAGGAACTATTATACAATCACAGAGGTCTTTTAATTGCTTAGGGCCTCTAAGGGTCTTAACCCAGCGCTAGACAGCAACGGAAACAAAAGGAACAGCGAGACTCGTTCGATACGATCTCTAATTGTTCGCGCAGCCGGGCGAAAAATGGCGAACTAAATCAGGGGACCCCACACAGGGTCCGGTTACGGTTTCGCGAGTTAGGCTGACGGGGTGCAAGGTGAACGAGGTGAAAGATCATCGAGCTACTACTCGAAGAACCGACGCGACGGGCGGGCCCGACTTTGTTTCGCAATAATCGGGGACCGGTGCGGCTGCAACAACGCCTTGCAACGAACTGTTCATATGCAAACTGTTCAACCCATGTGTGTGTGTGTGCACGCGTGTTGAGACACACGGGCTGTGACGTTCGCGAGAACGTGACCGCGGCGAGCCACGAGCACGCACGGTTACCGGTCTGTCGAACGCCACGATCGATCGATCGATCGTTTTGTCGATCTTTGAATGTCGATTGAAACGTTCTTTCTTGCCGGTGGTAAAAGTGGCATGGCCTGGTAACGCGCCGGCTCGGGACTT
Source organism: Lasioglossum marginatum (assembly GCA_028455795.1). Classification (NCBI taxonomy): domain Eukaryota; kingdom Metazoa; phylum Arthropoda; class Insecta; order Hymenoptera; family Halictidae; genus Lasioglossum; species Lasioglossum marginatum. The sequence continues at coordinate 7,026,126 of CM052249.1, forward strand.
TGGTCTCTCGCTGGTCAAGTTTCGCTGAATTGTTCGCTGCACGGCATAAATAATGATTTTTTCTGGTCGTGTACCTGCGTGAAATGATCTCTCGATCGCGCGGGCAGAATTGCTGAATGTTTGAATAATTCTCAAATGTTTACAAAATATTTCTGTATGTTATTTTATATTTTTATGAATATTGGAGGGGTGATTTGAAGTAACTTTTTCCTTTGCGAAAATGCTCTCCCATTTGGCTTCGTTAAGGAGTTACTAACGAAAAACGCGAAACAAACAGACCATGCCTACAGCGCTCTAATTGGTCCGTTGTTTTTCGCCGATAACTCCTGAACGAAGCCGCGGAGAAGATTTTCGCAAAGGGAAAAGTTGCTTCAAATGATCCGAGGAATCATTTCAAGGAAGTACAACATTTCTGGAACACAAAATTGTCCACAAGTTGGTCCACAAAATTATTTCCAGTATGCCTCCCCGCCAAATGATTAATTACTGGCGTAAAAGCGAGGCTAACAATTTAATCAAAGATATTGTAGCAAGCCTGCAGTTACGAGGACGCTAATTACGTGTGTAAGGCACAGTAACATTCCGAGAGATCGGAATGAAGTACACAGCGGTGTAGGTCCAGCTCCAAGACATCGCCAGCATAAAGATGACGCTTACGACCCAATCAGAACTAGCGAGATAGGACAATACGGCATAAAACGGGCCCCGAATTCGCTAATTACGCTCGCAATCGTGCCTGTAAATTTCCGGGCAAAGGGAAGACGAGCCAATCGGGATTCCTCGGAGGCATAATGGCCGCTACCGGTATCGTGCTCGAGTTTTATATTCAGATTACACGTCCATAAGCCAGGAGCTCGATCTCTTTATCCCCGATTATGAAAGGTCTCTTATTTCTTTTCGGCTGTGTATCGCGGCTCGAAAATGTGTTTTATTCGGAGTGTGCCGAGGCGTAACGAAAAACCTAACAAAGAGCGATGATGATCATGCTCGACAGATGAATCCCCTGGCTTCATCGAGGCATGATCGGTCCCGGCAGGCTCGTGCAAGATTTACGTTCCTGTGGTTTTCGTGTGGCTGGAGCAGGTAGCGACATTTATATGCACGTTACATCCTCAATTATAGTTATTAGCTCACTGTTAATGGACGATAAAGATTTTATGGGATCTCGCAGCCGGTCGTGGCTCGCAAACATCGGGAGTAGCAATCCCCGTTGCTGTCCCGTTAGGGTACGCGAGAGTATTATATTCGGCTCCTTTTACCAAAGCTCCGTCGAAAAACTGATTTCCAGACGGGCGGATTGTTAGCGTTAATTAACGAGGAACGTTTCAAATTATAAATTCATAATCATTCGGAGATGCGCCTAAAACGGCACGCATCTTTCAGAGCCGTCGAATAGATATCAAATTATAGAAAGTGGAGCATCACCTATAAATAGATCTTATCGGCGGATCTACTGTATATTTCCCGGGGTTGATATATAGATGAAAAAGTCTGTGTCTATCGCGCGGAGATGCAGGAAATTATCATAATCTCGCCGTGGATAATGCGGCTGATTTCCACGAATGCCAGGAGCGATGCATCTGCGCAGTTCCTCGTGGGCGTCGCTTTCGGAAAAATCCTGTGTGCCCGTTAACGAATTACCCCCGTTAGTCGGCAGTGAAATTGATTTTCTAACTGCGATCCTATTATCAGCACGATAAGCATAAGCTGGTTAATTAAAATTCAATGAATTGGCACACACTTTCAATAATAATGTATGTGTGTGTGCCTGTTTATAGGAATTCCGGTTCTGGTCGAATTTTTGTGACGCCATTTCATTGTTTCGTTTCCGCGCAAAAGGGTCGCTAAGACATTCAGGAAATAAGTGACTGGGAGAGGCGAGCATATACATTCTAAGCCCACAATCGTTCTGTCTAATTCGACTTCGCTAGGCTCGAGCATCGCGGCCATATGTTAAAACGAGACTGGTTGGCAGAGGCGTTCGCCAGAAGGGCCTTACGGTAAGGTCCAGCCACGCCGTGAATGTTTTCTCTATAAAAAGAATCGAACCAACGGATGGAGGAAGAGAACGAGCCAGGCCAGCTACAGAGGAGAGAGGAAGAGAGAGGTCTATTTGCATAACCGCCCCGACTCACAAAAGTCTATGATAAGTTGGCCCGATAAAGACGACCACTTGTAATCCTCGGCTTCCGCGCTCGCGGGACCGTGCACCAAGTATATATCACAATACTACGAGCTCGTGGCTATTCCCGAGTTTGTTTCGCGTAACGATTCGACACAAAACCTGTTTCATTCACATCGGCCCCGACCTCTTCGATTTTCTGACTCAACCGGCACTGGAACCACCCGGTTCCTCGAAATGACCCACTCCTGGGATCGGGTTCCATTGTTTATAAAACTCCCTGAAATGTTGTTCAACGTTTACATCTGTTGCTCGTTGTGTTCGACACACAGCTGCAAAGTGTGTGCACCACAAGGTAAAGTGTTCCGATTCAGCACACAGTTGTGCTAGTGTTATTGTGTTCCTAGGAAGACTGTGCCGGTCTCCTCTTTTTACTAGTCGATATTCTATGACTTCATATTCGTATTCTGAAACACAACTGTATTATTTATTGGATTCACAGGAACAACATGCAAAGCATTGCGTTTCAGCACACAGTTGTGCTATTTTCGTGCTCCTAGGAATACTGCCAGTTCATGAACAATGTGAAATTGCTCCCTGCAATTTGCTGTACCTGTGGGACACGTAGTCGGTTCGAATTTTCGCCGAAGAAAAGGAGCGCAACTGCGTGGTATGCTCGCTACAATCTCTGGCGAGCGGCCGTAAAACAAGTCAGACGTTCGTAACGGCGGCGAAGCGGCGTTTATCATGTGAACACAAACGAGATTGTCACCTGCACACGCGTCAGCACGCGCCCCCGAGTTCCCCGCGTTCCTTAGCTCCTTTTTTGCACCAGATGTCCGCGATTGCGAGATAGAGTCTGAACAGACTGTCTCATCGGGAGCAAAACAACCGGGATTCTGAATACTGATCGGAATGGGACTCGACCAGACCTGATGCATTCTTTTTCTTCCTCCATTTCAGCTGAATTACTTTAGATGACACCTTGAGACTTTTTCATCATGCACAATTTTTTTTACAATCTTTTATGAAAAATCCACAGTATAAATTACACACAGTGTCCCTATAAAGCAAACAAAAGTTTCGATCAAAGTAACCGCGATCTCCTCGAGCGGAGCACGGGGACAGGCAATTACCCAGCGAGTTAATTAACCCGAAGCAAGTTGCGAATATCGGTTATTAGCCGGATTCGATAATTCGCGGATTACACCGTGCTAATTTCATTGTTTACGATATCGGTTAGGCGTGCAATATCGCAGTATACCGAACTGGTTCTCCCCGGGGGAAAAATGTGCAACGGTATGGATCGTCAGTTTCGTTCTCGGTTTTGCTTCGCTTTGATGCGCCGCTCTCTCTCTCTCCGGGGCGAGCATGGGCGTGAGCACGAGCAGCTCCTCTCTGAGCCACCGAGTTTTACAGCCAACGGATCCGCGTTCGGTCTGTCGTATTAACAAACAATCTCGTAAACAATGACCACTGTGTTTCGACCGGTAGGTGATAGGTGGTCTAGACGCCGAGTGGTAGCCGCGTATGGAGAACAAGGAGAACACATCCGCTTAGCAAATGCATCCGTGTGCAGCCCGCGCTGTTACATATGTACCGGGTGACGGAATGCGACCCTGCAGAAATCCTGCACAAAACGCCCGGGCTCTCACAAAATTTTTATAATTATTATTTACATACAATTGTAGTCCATAATCATAAAATGGCCGGTTTTATATTTCACAATTGTCGGGATTGCACAAATTCATTTATTAAATAAATTTTCGGCAATTATTCGCCCCATGGTTCAAGGTGATAGAAATCGGCGAGGCAAATAATTTCCAGAAATTGATTGTTTAATAAAATTAATTTGTGTAATCTCTGAACAAATTTTTCCTATAATTATCAAATTTCCGTGTCCAACATTGCAAATTCTGAACAATCTCGATAAACATTGCCATTCTTTTTCAAGGGCAACATTTTCCATTTTCAACGCATGATTGGTCCACTTGTTAATTTTTTTGGGACCAGAGCGTTAAGTTTGACAGGAGCGAACGGTCAAGCTAGATATTCCAAGATCCAGAAGCGCAAAACGATCTCACGACGAGTATTAATCACGCCCCCGTCGTTCGCCTCGTTTTTGGATTTCGCGATCTGCTAACAACCGGTCTGGATCGAGGATTTTCCGGCACATCTATGATTCAGCAGATTCGAATCTCTCTCCGAGTGTGCGCGTTCATTAATAAGATCGCGTCCGCTCCTCCTCGCGGACTGTCAATCTGGCGTAACGGTAGCCGCGGAGCAAATCGTCGATAAGAGATCGGCAGGACTTTTTCTCAGCATCGAACTCAGAATCGGGACACAATGTCATTAATCGGCTGTCGCCGGAGTGTCCTGACGCGATCAAGCATCTGCGTGCTCTCGCGTGCAAGATTAATCGAGATCTTTCGGCGAAGAAAATCTGGGAGCGAGATAAATACACTCGACTCTGCGTGCTCGGAGTGGCCAGGTTAGGGGAACCGACTCGAAACGAGGGGAAAAGGTACCTCCTCTCTCCCGGAGTACTCACGTGACACTGCCGCGGCGAAAGCGTGGGGGAACAGTGGCGCCCTCTGACTGGTCCACGTTTTTCGCGAATAACTTCCGAACGAAGCCGCGGAGAACATTTTCGCAAAGGAAAAAGTGACTTCAAATAATCCCAGGAATCGTTTCAAGGAGGTACAACATTTTTCGGACATAAAACGATAATTGCGAGGGGCTGACGAGGTATTAAAAAAATATTTTTACATGAAATGACGCCGTATAGTTAACACTAAACCTACCGAGCCTTAAAAGTAACTGGTACATGTTCCCTCATAAAAATGACAAGATTGATTTTATGTGTATATATCTGTACAATTATTTCTTATGAAATTATTTTTATCATATCAATAATCGTGAAATAAAAAATCTGGAACCGGTCATTTCGACCGGTTAGTGTTAATTTTAGTATGATATTACGCTGTTGAATCCGATCCAAGAAAAAGGAAATGGCGGCCGATAAAATAATTGCAAATCAATGCTGCGAACATCGGCGGAGATATCGAGCGGCCAATCAGGCTGGCATTCCTCCGGCATACCTTGTCATAGCTGCGCGTTGCTCGCGAAGACGCCGGAGTATCTATGGCGATTATCATCCCCTAGAATATCGGCATCCCTCGTCTGTCTGAGCTGTCGCGGCCGGTTCTTCTTTTTTCCCGATAGTTTCCGATCGAAATGCCCGATAAATCGCGAGTCCCGAAGCAACTATGGGAATCACCGGGGAACCCTATGGGGAACCACGGATCTGCGAATTCCGTGGTCGTCCGAGTCAAAGGACGGACCGACGAGGAAAGCTTCTTTTGCCGATAGGACGTTGCGCCGGGATCACCGGGGAGAAGAGAAAGGGAAAGGGTAGGGTTAAGAGGCTCGAGTGGTATTCCGGATCAATTAACCGAACGGCGCCGAGGTTAACGCGGATATGAAAAGGGACGACGGCGTTACTAAGCCGGGTGAACGAGGCCTCAGGTATGCGTGTACGCAGATGCCGCTGGCTATAGCGAAACATCCGTAATACCCTCGCCGGTTGTTTATCGTGTGAACACGCACCCGAAGGAAATGGATTGTCAGCTTGTTCCCTCGTTTTGTGCTGGGGAGCCTTTCCTCGGACTTCGAAATCTGACAGTCTTCTTGCGGAGGCTTTCCAATTCAATCAATTTTCAACGAATTTCTGAAGAAACGAAAATAGTCTCAATTTTCAATTCTTCTACAGCCGTGGGACTGTAAGTACTGTTTTGCGCGCACAGTGATCGTACCCGGACACTATTTTTACCACACCTATTTGCACGTCAAATCTTGTAATCGAATTTTAAACCACTTCCCGATGAGCTAGAGACTTTGAACTTTAAACATAGCTCAGAACTGGATGACAATGCAATATTAAAAAGAAAATTATTTCTTAAAACTGTGCGTTTAGGAGAAAAAAATGATTTTAATATTAAACGTCACACCTCGCCGCGCGACATACGGTAGTGAATCATCGTGTTCAGCAATCCCCACTTCGCGCGCCAGCGCTCCCTACTCCATTACGTGTTCCCACTCCGACTCATCCCCACTCCACTGATCCACTTCGCACCGAAGGAGCTCAGTCCCATTCCGAACTTCATCAAGAGACGTCGTCTCCCGGAGTCATCGCCTCATTCTTTTGCATAATAGATCACTAGTAATTCAGTAGTAAGTTTAATAGGATATTTATTTATTTTGGCTATAAAAACGGGACAATAAATTATCTAATCATGACACAATATTTTCCCTTTCACAAAAGATCTTGGTTGAAATGGTAATTAAAATCGATTACAAGATATATAAAGACTAAAAAGTAGAAAATAAAAAATATATAAAATAAAACCTTTTAAAAACCGCGCTTATATTAAAATGCACTAAGAAGGAGAAAATAATTTTTATAGACATTAGTGACTATACATTTTTCCTGGTTCTCCATAATATACCGAATCCAGTTAAATGATTAATAATATTTCTCCCCAAAATTTTAAGCAATTAGTTCTAAACTAAAAATTTAATATAGATTTAAATAAAATCATGACATTAGTCTATAAAAATTATTTTCTCCTTTTTAGTGCATTTTAATATAAGCGTGGTTTTAAAAGGTTTTTTATATATATTTTGATTTATGACTGCATCTACCGCGCCGACCGCGCCGAGCGAGACTTCAATAGAGAGTCGAACATAGAGAAGGACAGAAGAGCACTGGACAGTGATCGTGCCCACGAACCCGGACAGTAAACTGTTACTGTATCTACTACAGGTCTACGGCAACTTGCGGCACCAAATTCCCGTCAAGGGTGGAAAATACACAGGGTGGAAATTATAAAACATTACGGACGAATATCTCCAAAAATATTGTTTATACGCGAAAATGTTTCAGATGGAAGTTGTTCAATACCGAGGGGGACATCATCTGATGGGATTTTTATTTTTCCCGATGGACACTCTAGGGTGAGGTGAAGGTCAACTTTCTTTTTTTTTAAATGGAATCTTCTATTTTTTATGCCAGTAAATTCTGAGTATAAAAATGTTAACCTTCATATGTCCTAAACTTAATAGTTAACGAGATACTATCCAAAGAATTTGCAATACGTACCTGCTATCTGGAATTTAGTAGGTGGTTGAACTGATGTCCCTCAATATGGTAAGTGCATATAGAAAATGATTTCGATAATATCTCGTTAACTATTAGATTCAGGACATATGGAGGTCGATACATTTTTACTCAGAATTCGATAGTCAATCGATTCGTGATACAGAAAGTAGGTCTTTCCATTAAAAAAAAAGAAGATGACCTTCACCTTGGAGTGTCCACCGGGAAAAACAGAAGTCCCACCACATGATCTAATAGATATCAACATATTTAATAATGTAAACAACATTTTGGGGTTGTTCTTAGATCGAGGTTTCGCGAATCCTGCAGTGGAATAAAGCGCATTTAGGGCGAATTTTTAACGGTCACCTTTTCCTAAAACAGCTTCCGGTTTCTCGCCGAAGGATTTTCCAACCTGCGTTTCAGGGGCATGGAAAAGTTGTCGCGCCGCAATTCCGCGCGAATCCCCAGCCGGCCACCGTCGCTGCTTATCATAAAACCCACGTTCCTCTACTAATTGTCGCGATAAATCGCGGCCGGCCTCCATAAGGGGATTAATAATTAGGCGATTATCTACACGCTTGCCGAGCTACGTGCCGGAAATCGATCGCTCGGCTTGATCATTTTTATCCGGCCCTCGGCTTAACCGTGATTCTGCGCGCGAGACGTTAAATAATATCGGCAATTATCCGTACACAAAGTGTAACGAGCTGCTCAAAATATTCTTGGCCGCCATTTCCTCGCGGTGATACTCGACTGACCGGAAAATAATGGCGCCTAATAGAATCGTCGTGTGCTCGGAATTATTCATTCTCGACGTCAAAATTATGCATACTCCAATTCCGCCAAGTATTGCAACATTATCCGAGATCGTTAAACGATTTTTTGGTTTTTATTTTCTTGAAAATCGTGTGCCACAAAGAGTTAAAGTGTAGAAGCTACGTAGACATTTATTTTTTCTACAATTATATTTTGTATGTTTGCATGTTTGTAATAATTCGATAAAATGGCCACGATTTCATTTAGCCACGTTTCACCACGCTCGTAAAACTATATTCACGATTTTATTAAAATCTTTTCCTTACTACTTTTCATTTCACACGTCATGGGGATCCCATAAACGCGCCCAGCCACCGCATACGTTCTTCCACATCCCCATAACAAATCGAGTGAATTATTAATGTTAACTATGATTTCTATTTTACTACCTGTCATGGATTCCGATATGTTATAAACGCGTAAAATCGGCCATTCACCGACGGTAAAGTATGGTCGAACGTGCGATAGGATTTTTAATACGTCGTACGGCGGGGCTATTAGGGGAAAAGTGTAGCAATAAACTGGCTTGCGAGATCGTCCATCAGTTTCGTTTTCAAGGGACCATAAAACGCCGGCCACGCATAAAAGGTTGCTCCGGTTCTGCGGCCGTAATTACGTGCTGTTTACATCGTTCGTAATGTATCCGCGAGCCGATTAACAACCAATCTACATGGAAATTCATCGGGTGGCTCCGATAAACACGATTGATCACCTGGCCGGACTTTCTTCGTTATTCATTAGCCGAGGGCTGCTCTTTACCTAACCGGACTCAAAATTTGTGCCCTTCTCCTATAAATTATTATGTATTTGGTATGTAGTCCAGTAGATTTGTACCCGGGGACTCTGCCGATCGTAGTTTCGATCCTGTACGATCAATGGTTCAGGAGTTATGCTTGCTTAAAGTTGAGCAATTTTCGGTGTTTTGCAAATTGCTCAACTTTAAGCAACCATAACTCCTGAACCATTGATCCTACAGGATCGACACTTTGATCTGCGGGGTCACCGGGTACAAATCTACTGGATTACATACCGAGAAATGACGTCGATAAACGAAAGTCGCCAGATAAGGGGAGGGAACACGACTCGAGGGGAAGACGTTACCCCCTCTCTGCCAGTACCGGACTAGTCACGTGACATTGGGACAGTGGCGGCAGCGTGGAGGAAGGGTGGAGTGGGGGACAACTGTTAATGTAGCGACTGGTGCGATGAGAGTGCAACAAGAGTGTAACGCGTCACGCGAGGCCTCGGATTGGTGGACGGGGCATTAGTAACCTGCTCGTCGCCTGATAAAACGGCTATCGCGCGAAGATTTACTAGATTTATAGACCGGTCACAGAGTGGTCCGAGCGTATGGTGCTTAAAGGATCACGGAGATCCTCCGAGATTCTTCGATCCGCAGGCCTCGGACGATTAACTGAATAATGGAGCCCTACGTACCCAAGGAAATGGAACGAGGAAGAAAACCTCGAGATAAGGCTCGAATTAATGCCGCATCGGACGCTGCGCAGCGAGGCCTTCTGTGAAAGAATTCGTTCACGGTTTTGCGAACATTTTTCGCTTGAGTTATAATTTTTTTAATTTAATTACAATCTTTTTAATTGAATTAAAATTTTGGTTTAGTTGCATTCATACAGGCTGGAAATCATAAGACGAGTATCACCAAAAATATTGATCGAGTCGAAATTATATCGTGTTTAATGTTATTCTAATCGGAGAAAATTGATCGAAAAAAAAGAATTAATTTATATAATCAAAATCATAGATAATGGAAATATTCTGTAACGTCAATTAAACCACTAGATAGAGTTGAAATTATATCGTGTTTAATGTTATTTTAATCGGAGAAAATTGATCGAAAAAAAAGAATTAATTTTTATAATAAAGATCATAGAGAATGGAAATAATTCTATACCGTCAATTAAACCACTAGATATAGTTGAAATTATATTGTATTTAATGTTATTTTAATCGGAGAAAATTGATCGATGAAAAAGATCAATTTATAGATTTGGCATTTCCGGTGTTCGGTACGATCTCGTTAAATCGATCGCGCGAACGAATTACCGGTCGGACCGGTGCGACGTGCAAGCGAAAATCTCGGCTTCCTGGGTGGAAGAAGAATGCAGCAGCGGCTTCCACCGAAAATCATTTGCAACGCGGCGTGACAGCCTATCATCCTGAAACCGCAATCCCGGTTATTGTACACCCGCGTACCAGTACGGATGGGTCAGTGGACTCGACTCTGTGGCCACGCCAGCCATTATCCACGTCCGGTCAAGTGTTTCTAAACTACGATCACTAACCCCGTGTCCAATTGCCGCCGAACACCATGAACATTTAAATCTGATACCTTCGTAATTACCCCCACAACGTTTTTTCTCGCATCCCCTGAAGCTGACGCGCGCTCGATTATTTTATATTATAAAAGAAAATATGCTATATTTTATATAGTTTTATGAAAATTACATATTTATTGAGATTTCTTGATTATAAAAATATTTATTATATGTGCTTGAATAAAAAAATTGGAACTTCATAATTTGAGTAATTGTAAAACGAAAAGTTATTCATTATTTATTTAAACTTTTAAAGTTATTTTAGAGTTATAAACTTTTTTTAAAGTTATTACTTTAAACTTTATTTATTTAAAGTTATTCATTATTTATTTAAACTTATTTTTTTGTACACTGCTGCTTTTACTAATCGGTCGAAGCAAAGGCCCGATAAATGTCGGGGATTGTATAATATGGCAGACGCGGCCGAGATTGAAGTAATGGCGGACGGAACAGGAAGGAACGATGACCGCGCGATAACCAACACTTTCCTGACAATGATCGGCATACGAATGGATGGTATTCATATTCGAATGATTTCGAAAACACGCTGTGAATGAACGAACGTCACGCTGCTCGTCACGGTCCCGTTGGGCACGTGCCCCGAAACAATCGCTCGCTGCCGACCGCGCTTGTTAAGCCTCCATGATCGGTCAATTATCATTCTGCTTGAAATAATGATGTTGCATTAGAAATCAAGTAGCGTCGTTTTCCGAGTCGAAAGGCCCCCCTCCGAGAATTGGAAATTCTGAGGATTGCAGAGACTGAGAATTGCAAGGTCTGGGAATTCCAATGGCTGAGAATTGCAAGATTTGAGAATTGCAAGATTTGAGAATTGCAAGATTTGAGAATTGCAATTACTGGAAATTGAAATCATTGAGAATTGCGATTACTGACAGTTACAAATTGCTGAGAATTGAAATTTAGTGAAAATACCATTGACTGAGAATTACAATTATTGAGAACTGCAGTGACTGAGAATTGCAATTACTGAAAATTTAAATGACTGAGAATTGCAAGATTTGAGAATTGCAATTACTGAAGATTGAAATGACTGAGAATTGCAATTTATCGAAAATACCATTGTCTGAGAATTGCAATTACTTATTTGAGAATGGCAATTATTGAGAACTATAGTGACAGAGAATTGCAATTACTGAAAATTTAAATGACTGAGAATTGAAATTACTGAAAATTCAAATGATTGAGAATTGCAATTATACACTGCCAATCACAATTACTGAGAATTGCAATTACTACCAATCACAATTACTGAGAATTGCAATTACTGCCAATCACAATTACTGAAAATTGCAATTACTCACAATTGCAATGACTAACAATTCCAATTCCTGACAATTGCAATTACTGAAAATTTAAATGACTGAGAACTACAGTGACTGGAAATTACAATTACTGAAAATTTAAATGACTGAGAATTCCAATTACTGCCAATTACAGTTACTGAGAATTGCAATTACTCACAATCGCAATGACTGAGAATTCCAAAAAATCCCTGACAATTTAAAAATGAATGGGAATCGCAGTTACTCGCAGTTGCAACGACTGAGAATTCCAATCACTGAGAATTGCAAGAGTTGTGAGAGAATTGCGAGAATGCACGATCTATTCAGAAAGCACCAAAGGTCCTAACATACATATAACTAGCACAAAGGGCTCGTCAAAGGTAGCTCCTCGAATGTAATTGCAGAATAATAAATTCGAGTCGGAGTGGAGCTTTTGTTGCAGCTCGGGGGCATTTCAGCGCGGCGCTGTCAGTAGAGAAGTTAATCCTTCAACGTTATGTTCTCGCTGTCATAAATGTCGCGTGGTCCGAAAGGAGGAGCGGCGGGTAACACGGAAATAGTGATGAGCACGGCGTTGTTCGCTGATAATTCCGCACCTTGGCAGGGCGAACAAGCGGTACTCGTAAAAGACAACAGGAGCTGCACCGAGAGGCTCGTACACGGACGTAAAAAGGCACCGTGGAAATAAAAACCAGCCGTAATTGTGTTTACGAGCCGCCACGGCTGCGACAATAACCGGTGGAAAGAGGGCGACAACGTCGAAGGATGGCCAGGCGCAAGGTGTTGTCCGCCATCTTCCCTTCTCGTTCACCTCTCCCTATCTCTCTCTCTCTCTCTTCTCCCGTTCGAATTGCTCGATATTACGAGACAATAAAAATCGGCGCAACGTTGTTGTTGCGAAAAAGCGAACGCGCGAGTCCCAATGATTTACGAGTCTGTTTCGTACATACCCTTGAGAAGATTGGGATGATTCAGGGCTGGGATTAATGGAGCGGCCAGGGCGGGGGAGGGATCCTTTTGTCGACCGATCGATATAATACGGCGAGGCGTGTTGCGGGGGAATACTTAAAACGGCAATTCGGTGTTTTATTGCGGTCGTTACTTGCTCTTTGCCGCGACCCTGAACGGGAACCTTTGGAAATAAGGCGATCGAGATCGATCCCCTTTGTCTCGGCGTCGATCGCGAGTCCGCCGGTTTGCTGCGATACGAGTAATTGGAATTGACAGGAATAAATTCGACGGGCCACTTTATTAGAGCTTCATTAGAGCTTCGCCATACTCCGTTCTACGATGGCAGTTTTAACCATTTGCACTCTGAGTTATTTTAACTCGAAAATTAAACATTTCTTCCGACCCAGAATAACTCCATTGTACGTTAATTTTTTTCCTTGTGTGAACATGAAATTGATACAATACCTCATACAATACATAAATGTTTAATAATTGATTAGTAGACAGCCCAGATAGTACCTGATGTCTCATAGACGTCTGGTTTACTTTTAGGTCTGAACGTCTTACGTCCCAAAAAGACGTCTATTTGGAGACGTCGTTTTTACGTTTGGAATAAGACCCCGGATAGCACCCGACGTCTCATAGACGTCTGTTTTACGTCGTTTTTAGGTCTGAACGTCTTAAGTCTTAAGAACGTCTGAGTCTTGATCTGACTGATCTGAAATCTGAATTTTTAATTACAAGAATTATTACAAGATCATAATAATCCTAACACTAAACCTACCACAAGGGGTCAAATGATCCATTTCAGATTTTTTATTTGACAATTATTGAAATTGTGGAGGTGTTTTCATGGAAATTTATTGAATATATTTATTGACTCCATTATATACAGGGTGTCCAAGCTAACTTGATCATCTTGAATATCTCGCTTAGTTTTAGTAATAGAAAAAGAAACGTTATAGGACAGTATCAACCTAACCGAAGAGACAATATAATGATTGGGAAAACACTTTCTTCAAGGTCATTTTTTTCTAGATATCAAGGTCATCAATTTTGTTTTTAATGGAACTATATATTCTTTTTATCGCGATGTAGGGGTGAAGTCCTCTTCAATGACATATTATACAATGACCTTCGTGTGGCTTTGGGTATGAAAAATCCAGAAAGCATTACAGGTATTATCAGTGATTAATTTACTACACTAATAGTGCAGTAAATTACTAACATATACTAACATTCAATACGTTCCATATATGGCTTACTACAGTAAAATCTCTTCCTCTGTCCAAAGACCTCTTTACGATCGCTGTTCACTTATCAATAAGTTTTGGAGCTGAATTTAATATAATTAGTAAACAAAATTGTTTCAAATAAGAAGCAGTCAAGAAACTGTCCTTTGAAGTAAATTCCGAATAGAGCAGTTAAAATAGTAGGGAGTTGTTGGGCAAGAAAATTGAAAAGTAATCCGGAGTGCAAAGGGTTAAATAATTAAATACAGTAAAATCCTCGATCCAAGGAAAACCCTCGGGTCCGCCCTGCGTTTTTAGATCCTGTGGTTCCAGGACAACGGGCGCGATCGAAATCCAAAATTTTCTATTTTCCAGGAAGATCAGCATGGAACAGTGCTTACGTAATGTCAATTAATGGGAGCGATATGTCCGCGACATTGTTGCGGCACATCTCAAGGCCGGACAGGATAATTGTTTCTGTTTAACTGCTGCGTTTCTGCGGTAACGTGTTTCTCTCTTCTTAGCGGCCGCGGCGTTTAGAATTCGCCCAAGTAGGCTCGTAAATCCCCGGCGCACGATTCCTAGACAGCTACCCACGAGCGCAGGTGTCGCAGGAGCCGTCATAAAGCGGCAGATCATAACGCGGGACCATAATAACGATCGGTGGACCATTGTTGGTGGCTGTTAAGGAGCCGTGAATGCGCGTCGTTCGCGTGGACTCAACGAGCCATAGCGAGAACTGCATGCGCTCGCTCTCCCGGCGCACTTTAACAATCGGGAATGTTAGTTCTACCGTCCGTGGACCGGCGACTATTTGTCTTCGATTTTTTCCCGAGTGGCCACGCGTGTCTCCGATCCGCCTAACGAGCCCCAACTTCTTTACCAAACCACCTAACCAATCCAGATAGCACTGAGACGTCCAAAAGACGTCTTTAAGACGCCTGTAATGCTTTCTGGATTTTTCATACCCAAGGTCACGCGAAGGTCATTGTATAATATGTCATTGAAGAGGACTTCACCCCTACATCGCGATAAAAAAGATATATAGTTCCATTAAAAAAAAATTGATGACCTTGATATCTAGAAAAAAATGAAGAAAGTTTTTTCTCAATCATTATATTGCCCCTTCGGTTAGGTTGATACTGTCCTATAACGTTTCTTTTCTATTACTAAAACTAAGCGAGATATTCAAGGTGGTCAAGTTAGCTGGGACACCCTGTATATAGTGCAGTCAATAAATATATTCAATAAATTTCCATGAAAACAATTCACAATTTCAATAATTGTCAAATAAAAAATCTGAAATGGATCATTTGACCCCTCGTGGTAGGTTTAGTGTTAGGATTATTATGATCTTGTAATAATTCTTGTAATTAAAAATTCAGATTTCAGATCAGTCAGATCAAGACTCGTCCCCCCACTCTACCTCCCCCTTCTACGACGCTGTCACATGACTAACCCCGGTACCGATAGGGAGGGGGGCTATTGAGCCCCACCTTGCGATTATCCTTTACTTCGACCGCTAAAAAATGTGTCGATTAATTCGAGATAATCGTTCGGCGTCGATGGAACCGAAGCTTCTTGGAAACCAATATACGTAATTACCCGCGGAGTCGCTTCTTTATCGAGGTGCACGATGTCGCATCCCATGCGTGCGAAGCTCCGTGGGGCGGTCCGCTAAAATGTAATATCGCGATGGTAGTTGGCTTCATTAAAAAGCCTTCATTAAGCCTCGGAAAAGTCCTCGTCGCGGACGACGCAGCGTAAAACAGCCTTTATAGTTCATTAAAGGTTAAGGCTGTGGCGTGGCCAGGTTCCCCGCGCAAAATGTATCTTCAAGGGAATATACATTCCTCGTAATAGCTAATTGCTTCATGGGTGGGGCTTGTCTGAGGAATATGTCCCGAAGCGGAAAAATTCGCCCGGTGAAAATGAAGATTCGGGTTGGCTATTAATGAAAACTTCAGGCGAACGGCGACAGATGTTATCGACTGTACGGCATGTAAACGAGGAATATTATCGAAGCCCGCTGCGTGCTGCGGGAAAGTTACGAGGATCTTACGGGCTGGATCCCCGGTCACTCTCGTAAATAGCGTCGCGAGGCAATCGGCTCTGCGCGTACGACTGGAGGGTCAGGGAATTCAGGGGAAAGAGTTATCCCCTCCCTGCCCGAGCGCGTCACGTGACCGGACCGTGGCGGAAGGGGAATGGCAGAGTGGGGAGATTTAATCTGGCGACTCTGCGTACGACTTCCGTAGTTACGCGATCCGTAGATCAGTATTAACGAGACCACGGCTAACATCCTGCTTCATACCGTCGGGTAATGAACATTGGTATCGCAGTCAACATTCCTGGAATGTTACAGTGAACCACGGAAGTATTGGGTTGACAACTAAGTAATTGCGGATTTTAAATGAGAAGGAAAATTCAAAATTTTTATTTCGAAATATAACTTTATTAAATTAGGTATTGTCCGTTTTTTCATCGATGACCTTTTGCCATCTTTCAGGCAGTGTCATAATTCCATGTTCTTACAAAATTTTTTGCCAACAAAGTCATTAAAAATTTTACCATTTAAGGAGTTCTGCAAGGGACGAAATAAATGGAAATCTGAAGGCGCTAATCAGGGCTATATGGTGGATGTGACAACACATCCCAATCTAGCTCCAATAATTCTTGGCGGATGACCAAAGATGTGTGGGGCTTTGCATTATCATGTTGGAATACAACACCCTTACGATTTGCCAATTCAATAAAAAATCACCAGAACGAAATTTGGCAAACCAATTTTGACACTGCCTTTCTTTCAAGGCTTCATTCCCATATACGGTACGTAACTTCTTGTATGCCTGCGATGCGTTCTTGTCTTTTCGGAAATAATACAATAAAATATGTCTGAAATATGCGCGGTTTGTTCTTCCATTTTTAAATCGAGATAAAAACGAAACTAAATAACTAATCGATACAAATTTTCTTCCTAATTAAAGGTGGAAGTTCAAACAACGAGAAAAAATATAGGTTAGGTGCTTCACGTGACAAAACAAAAGACTGTGCTAAAGCCATCTATCGACAAAATCCGCAATTACTTAGTTGTCAACCCAATATTTGAACGCACTTTAGAACAGTATAACTTTTTTATGATCCGACCAAACGACCTGACTTGTTTTGAGCAATTAGAAGAATTGATTTACCAAATGACATGCGAAAAAGATTTCGGAAAAATTGCAATTGCTAAGAATTACATGAGAAAGTAAAAGAGGCACCATTTATGACTTTTTCATTAGAGCCCGTAATGAAAATTTAAAATATGCTTTTTGTGGATTTTAAACAAAAACTGACCAAAAGTCGCGAAAAACTATGATTTTTATGAAATTTTCAGCATGTGTATAACTAACATAGATCTACAAAACATATACTTTAAATTTTCATTAAGGGCCCAAATAAAAATGTTTTTAGAAATGCTTTTTTTTATTTTTGCATGCAACCTTGTTAATTGTAATTTTTGAAAAATCTTTTTTGCAGATCATTTAGTAAACCAATGCTTCTAATTGCTTGCGAAATATCAGGTCGTTTTGTACAATTATAATTAAATTATTTTTATAATTATTTTTATAATTAATTATAAAAAGTTATACTGTTTTGAAGTGCGTTCAAATACTTTCGTGGTTCACTGTATGTCCCTGAGCCCCTTTAGGAAGCGGTGGTCTCAGGAGTCTGCCTGGAGGATCTCCACAAGAGCAGAAGGAGCAAACAAAATTAATTCAGCTGGCAATCACGAAAAATGTTTCATTCTAATTAATTTTTAAAAAATGTGGCGTTTAAGACAGGATCACGAATTAATTCGTAACGAGCCTACAGGAACAGATCCATCGGTGCAACGTCTCACTCGATCATTCCGTAAATCGATCGGCCGATCGAAGATCCATCAGCGGTGATCGCGCATCATCCTCCTGCGCCGTATCATCAACTCCTCGCGACAAAAGCGATCCAGCTGGAGCACCTAGATCGTGGGAGGATAAACCAAGGACCTCCATCGATCTAGCATGATCCTCGCCACAGGATCTATAGCGCAGCTGCTCGGTGGAATTGCTACCAGTTTCCTACACTCTGATCCTCGCCCACCTAAACGAACGAAAATGGGAAACGATGAAGACAGGCTGCTTCTAAACGTCGGTTGCGATCTCGTGTCCGCTAGATCGATGGATCGATACGGTATCGCGAGCGGGGGATCATCCTCATCATCCTCGATTTTCCTAACACGCCAATGATAGCGATAATCCGAGCTGGGACTTCGAAATCGATGGAGAATCTGATCAAAAGATAATTCCAGTGAAGCATTAACATTGATATGCGAAGTTACAACATCGAGAAAACGTGAGGCGATGGGATGAAATTTCGTTGCATGCAATGATCTTTATCTGCTGCATGTGTAATGCAAAATTATTTTAGCTCGATGTTCGAAAATGTTGCAACTCGACGAGAAAAGAAACTACAACATTAATCTTCATCGTGTTTCCACGTGTGTCTGGAGAACCAAAATATTCTCAGAAAATTATATTCATACAGAAAGTTTAATTAACTGCATTTAATATTGGCTATTGTGCATCGTATACAGCTTCGAGCGGATGCGACGTGCGTCCAGCGAATCGATAGGGCCCGAACCCTTTCATGATTGTCCGGCAGCGAGCAATCATTTTGCAACCACCTGTAGTATAGGCAGGTAGGCATATAATCAGCCAGATACAGAGTGTAGCGCATGTAGTGGGTAATAAGAACGACGATAAACAACCGTTCTAACGAGGCGTCGTAGGCAGACCTCTCGGCCCGTATACAGAAATATCAATGTTATTTTATTGAACTGCACCGCATGCTAGGCGAGTTACCCTCTGCCGGGGAAATATGCCGGAGCAAATATGCGTAATGCTTATGCTATTTACCGGGCTGGGCGATCCTCCCATCCTAACAGGTGGGGAAGACTTCCGCGAACAGTTCCTGTGGTTCGAAGTGGTCTGCTACTAGTTCCACGTGGAGCCTGGGGAGTCCAGATCAGTTAGGATGTGGTTCAGTAAAGGCTAGATTAGTTCGAGACTAGATTAGTCAGAGCCTAGATTAGTTCGAGACTAAATTAGTCAGAGCCTAGATCAGATCCTGTAGTCAGAGCCCGTAGAGCCTGGTTCAGTTGGAGCTTGTAGAGCTTAGCTCAGTTGGAACCTAGATGAGTTAGAGTCTAGATCGGTAAGAGCCTAGCTCAATTGGAGCCTAGATGAATTAAAGCCTACATGAGTTAGAGCCTAGATCGGTAGGAGCCTAGCTCAGTTAGAGCCTAGCTCAATTGGACCCCAGACCAGTAAGAGCCTAGCTCAGTTAGGGTCTAGCTCAGTTGGACCCTAGATCAGTAACACCATAGCTCGGTTCGATCCTAGCTCAATCAGAGCCTAGCTCAATTAGAACCCCAGACCAGTAAGAGCCTAACTCAGTTAGGGCCTACATGAGTTAGGCTCAGTTAGCCTAGCTCAGTTGGAGCCTAGATGAATTAGAGTCTACATGAGTTAGAGTCTAGATTGGTAGGAGCCTAGATCAGTAAGAGCCTAGCTCAATCAGAGCCTAGCTCAATTAGACCCCAAACCAGTAAGAGCCTAGCTCAGTTAGGACCTAGATCAGTAAAAGCCTAGTTCGCTTGGAGCCCAGATCAGTAAGAGGCTAGCTGATTTAGAGCCTAATTCGTAGCACATACATAATTTGTAGCACACTTAAAGGAGTTAACAATAAATTAATTGTCGATTTAAGCGGCTGGGTCGCGTTCGACAGCTACTTCCGAACAATTGACCACCAGACCGTCCGACCACCGTGACTCGAAAGGAAATCGGACAACAGCTCGATCGGCCGATGTCAGAGAAATAATCATTGTCGGCGGCAGCATCATCTCTCGATCATTATCGTCGTACAGACAACGCCGACCAACAACGTCGAGGGATCTCACGCTGAGCTTCTCCGCGAGAATCGATCCTAGGAAATCGAGGAATTACGGAAAAGAAGCGAACTGGCGAGGAGCGGAGGGGAGACGAGGCGAAGAGAACCAGCGGGACGGAAGGGAGGATTTTGCCCCGGAGGATCTCTCCGTTCTGCCTTGATCCTAAGATGGACATCTTTTGCGGTCACAGTCGACTGTTATTGGTTATTGCACCCCAGCTGCGGAACTGTTCGGAGCTTCTCATGGGAACTTCTCGCCGGCGATCAGAAATCATTTCCGTGTTTATTAGGCATCGTCCGCTCTAATCCTCCTCTCTGATCGCTAGACTCGGACCCCCGAAACCCCTCGAGCGATCCTCAAGCAACCAGAAGAAACGTGAACACTGAATCACCGAGGCTCATCGACAAATTAACAAGGCATTACCGGCTCCACGGGTTTTTGTCGCGTTGCCGGTTCAAAGAAATTTATCCTCTCTAATACTGGACAGTGATTAGGCAATTGAGAGAAGCCATTGCGGAGGTAATCTGAAGCGTTTATGCATCTTCAACTTCGTGGATCTGTGAGAAATGAACTGCAAGGCTAGGATAAAACACTTGGTTCATGATCATTCTATCCAGCTGAAAATCGGGGGATAGGTTTTAGGGTCGATCCCGCTTCGAATCGGATAACCGGAGACGTCTAAATCGACACGGGGAAGAGACCAATGACCGAAGAGGAAGAAGGACGAAAAAAGGATTCAGCTCCTCGCGTGACTACGTCCGAGTAGCCGACACGTTAGGTACGCGTCTGGGCCTGTCCCGTGTTTATCAGCCATCACCCTCGGCTGGGCGAATAGCGGCCCTTCCAGGATCACTTCCAAACCAGTCGCCTTTCAAGTCGCCAGTCTGCGTTTCAAGGAATCTCTGTGGCGTCGAAGTCCAGCTGGGAGATAAACTAGACGCTTACAGGAAACACCACTCAATCCAATGTGGACTCACCCGCTGTACATGGAGAGCTCTACCAGAGTTCCCAGAATCTTACCAGAGCACCAATCCTAGGACCAATCATAAAACTAGAACTAGAAGATCAGAAAAAAGTTACCAGAGCCTTAATCCTGGGAACAGAAGATGAAGAGAAAGTTCCAAGAGCTTTAGCAGAACACCAACCTTAGAACCAGACTAAAACTAGAACTAGAAGATCAGAAAAGAGTTCCCAGAGCCCTGGCAGAGCCTTAATCCTGGGAATCGAAGATGAAGAGAAAGTTCCCAGAGCCTCATCAGAGTACCAATCCTAGGACCAGATTAAAACTAGAACTGGAAGATGAGAAGAAAGTTCCCAGAGCTTCACACAAGGAGCTAAACCGCTCTAGCCGACCGCAACCTAGCAAACCGACCGACCGATCGTTATGAAATCGTTCCACGCATGATCCCCAGCGCGAAAATGATATGCGGAAGCATACGGAGTGCTCGAAGACGCCACGAAGAAGCTCGCGAGGGTCTAAAAGCTGCGAAGGAGGCATAAGGCGACCGCCTCGAGAGTCGATTCAATGGCCGAGCACTGGCTACATGCGAGATCGAATGCGATCTCATGTTTAACAACGGCGTATCCAGGCTCGCCACGCCGCGATACTGTTACGCTTACAAATTCTATGAGCCGAGTGAGAGGGTGAGCCTGGCATTTATATTATTACACGAAGCGGCGGCAAGCCGGCTGGCTTACGTCCGCGAAATTGATGAAAACCGTGCACGGGTGAGTAGGAGGAATAGACTATAACGGGCGAGAGGAAATTCGCGTAGATCCCGGATACCCTCGGAGGTGTAACGATCATTCCATCAGCGATAAACGCGCGGCCATTTCGGCGACTTCGAATCTGTGCTGAATCTGGCGCAACCGAGATCGCGTAAAGGGGCCCATTCACGATCGAGCATATTGCGCAACAATTATTGTGCAGCATGATGTCTATCCAAATCCATATTGAATTAATTAGCCAATCACCTTAAAGGGGCCCATTCACGATCAATTCATGCTGCACAATAATTGTTGCGTAATATGCGCGATCGCGAATGGGTCCCTTTAAGGTGATTGACTAATTAATACAATATGGATTTGGATGGACATCATGCTGCACAATAATTGTTGCGCAACATGCTTGACCGTGAATAGGCCCCTTAACCGGGTCGTAGAAGACCGGTGGACGGGTCTACTACACTGTCACTTTCTCGGAATCTCAAAACGGTTCAATTTCCCTCTCCGTTCAAGCTCCACGTTGAACACATCAGACTTGCCAGATTAAGACTCGTCTCCCTACTAACTGCTTCCCCTCGATTCGTGTCAATTCCCTTGATCTGGCGACTCCGTGAGATACGCTATTGCCAGGTTCCCTGTGCTCGGATTAATTGGCGTGTACAGTTAAAGGGGGTATGGCGGCGGTTCTTCATCGATCGCCCGCGGCCCTTTCACGTTTAATTTATTGCGCCGGGCCACGGCGGACCGTGTCGCGGTTGTCTTCGCTGCGATCGCGACACCGTAAATGAAGACTTTTATGCTAAACGCCTGGGCAGGTGGAAATCGCGAGCGGAGAGCGTGCTGCTCGGATCCATTAATTACCATATCTGGGAGTACCCGCAACGGCTGTCCGAACAGTTTCAGAAAACTCTCGGCAATGCTGGAACAAAATGAACTGAATGTTATTGCTGGACTGCGGATCTTTATGCAAAATAAAAATTGTCTTCGCCAATTACAAAAACCATATAAAAATCTCTGTATATCTTCAACAATTTTGATAACTCGGTAACTACACATGGACCTTGTTAGATCGTCTTAATGTTTTTTCTGTTTTCATTTACAACCATCCATTTTTGTTTTAAATGTTTAAAATCCGCAATCTAGTTATTGCAAATCACTGGAATGATTCAGTGAAACCAGCTAACTCTACAGGAGACGATGAACTGTTCCAATGGGCTGCTAATTCTCGGTTTTACATGCATGCACTAAACAATAATCCTACGAAAGAAAACGTTCCTCCTAGACAATTACGATTACAACGGCAATCACTTTGATTTTTCAATTAGCTCACGCCTTGTTGCGTCCATTATCGCGCTTTCACTTCCCCGGCTGTGGCTGCTCGCGAAAATATTGCTTCGACTGATCGATCCACTATTAATACAACTTCCACAACCGTTCTCGCCAGCCATTATTATTTATATCCCTGGGTGCCAGTCATTCTCAACTCGTAGAATGATCGCGCAATTATAATTCTTGTCAATTACTCCGCGGCGATCGTTGTTTTTACGCTTCTTCTTTGTACCATAATATTCGTTGGAATATTGATGCCATGTGTAAACAGATTCATTATACAGGACGTCCCAGAAATATTGCACTACCTCGAAAGGGAATCCTCAGATCATTTCAAGTCACTTTTTCCTTTGCGAAAATGTCGAAAAACACGTCCGCTAGAAGCCGCGATCTGGTTGGTCCGTGATTTTCGTTAATAGCTCCTTAACGCTAAACCTACAACCTTAATAATGTTCTTTTATAAATATGACAAGATTGATTTTATTTAGACATTGTGCGCTACTGTAATACGTGCTGTACTAAGGATATCTAAACAATCATTCGTTATGAAATAATTTTTATTATTTCAATAATTGTAAAACAAAAAATCTGGAACCGGTCAAAATGACCGGTTTAGTGTTAACGAAGCCACGGAGGACATTTTCGAAAAGGAGAAAATTACTTCAAATGACGTCAGGTATCACCCGTCCAACTTTAAACCAATTTGGAAATTAGTCTAAAAAATTTTTTGACAGAATATATGATGATTACGATGATGTTCACCCCGGTAAGTTTCGTTCAGAGTGGATTATGTTTGTTTAAAATTAACGTTACGACTCGGACGCAATAGATCGTTCGCGGTCTGAGCAATGTTTTACTGCGGCCGTGGCCAAACAAATGGGTGAAATAAATGCGGGGCCCCGTGCAACAAAGTTGACCACTGCATCGTCACGCTCGATCGACCGGCAATGCAGTATTATATCCTGCGTCCCGCACGAATTATCCGCGATTCCCGAGATCGGCCGTGAAGACGACGGTGGAAACAATTTATCCGGCGCCTGGTGTATTAGCATAAACGGTTTATTTTAGGCGGCCGGCTCTCGCGAGGAGCAGCGTAATGCCCCGTGGTTGCCCGTTGGAAAGGTTCGATGGATTCGCGCTCGAGTGATCTTACCGCTCAATCAACACCCCGTACACGCCTCCATTGAGTCACTCTGCTGAATCTTATGTCACGACATTGTATAATCTCTGTTCGGCCAGATACACACTCCCGCGTATACATGAATAAATAAGCGAGCTATATCTGCTTAGAGAGTGTCGATCGCGACACGATCACATTTCGCAACGCCTCTTTCCTTTATCATACGGAAATTATGACAGGGGGCGTTTTGTCCCAGGCCCGCTAGATGACTCGCTTACAAGGACGGTACAGTAAAGTCGCGATATGTCCTTCCTCGCGCCCGAAACATTCATCGTCGATTAAACCTCTAAATACAGTTCAAATTATATCGTGTTTAGTGTCATTTTAATCAGAAAAATGCCAGGAATAAGTTGGCGGAAGTCCCATAAAAAAATAATGAAAAATAAAGAAGTTTTGTAATTGGATTAGTAGTGGTTCACACCGATACGCTTCGCGATCCGTATTTACATGCTGTCCTTTTCTACGTTCGGCTTCGATTGTACCCTCGGCGCGGTAGTCGCAGTCAGAAAAAAATAATGTCCCTACACGATATGTCTCCGTGCAGAACACAACCGTTGGAAAAATATCGCGACTTTATATACAGGGTGTCCCAAAAATATTGTAGATGGCACCAAAATCGGGAAGTTATTCGAATTCAGCAGTTAAGATCGTAGAAAAAAAGGGAAAGGAACTTATTTGCACGCCTAATAACTCGGAGAACATTTTTGCAAAGGACGAAAAATTACTTCGAATGAGTCGAATGTAGACGCCACACTACCAGCCGTGAAAAATCATGGCGAAAGGTCCTTCTCTCTCGAGGTTCAATCTTCGTTGCGAAAGGTATTGTTAAAAAGAAAATAACAATGCTCGTGACCCGTCGGAGAATATTTTACGCGGAGAGCCAGATGAGAAGATTTTTACATGACACACGGAACGCGCGTTCTTCTGTTCGCGGAGTCGATTTCGACACCAGGCTTCCCGTGAGAATTCCTTAATTGTTTCTGCCCCGGCCTTGGCGCAGGAAAGTGTCTGTTTGATGTCTGGCTAATAGACACCGTGATCTTTAATTCAACCAATTTTTACGCGTCCCGAGCCGCGCGTAGAAATCGCGTCGAATTTTATTCGTGCATCTACATAAATGGCCTATTGTATGGGAAAGCTGTAACACGTTCGTAGCATGTATTTATCGCGTAAATACTATTAATAAAATTATGGTACGTATTATTCCAGAATTATTAATATATACCATTGTTGGGATTAACTATTATATTTAACTAATTAACTTCTAGCGACTTCTCGTATTGTGTAATATAATAAATGTGTGGACTTTTAGTGAATTCTGTTTACAGGTAATGGCGCCAACAATGAATTTCCAGTTTTCGTAAAATCCATAGATACATAGGTACAGTAAAGTCGCGTTATTTTGCAAACGGCTGTGTCCTGCACGGAGAAATATCGTGTAGGGACATTTTTTTATGATTGAGTCTATCGCGCCGAAAGTACAAAGGAAGCCGAACGTAGAAAAGGACAGCATGTAAACACGGATCGCGCTGTCCTTGCTCGCGCCCGAAACTTTCATCGTCAATTAGACCACTAAATACAGTTGAGACTATATCGTGTTTAGTGTCATTTTAATTAGAAAAATGCCACAAATAAGTTGGTGAAAGTCCCATAAAAAGATAATGAAAAGTAAAGAAATTTTGTAATTGGATTAGGACCCGAGATCAGATTACGCCTCAGTGGAGGGGGTAGGCACTTGACAAATTTTGAGTAGGCGGTCGCTGAGAAATAACGCGACTTTATTGTACTAGACCGCGGACCTTTATGGAATTTCCCATAGGTAGACTGCTGATCTTTATGCAAAATGAAAATTGTCTGCATCCATAGCAAGACATGGGAACCAAATTGAATGTTGTTTCTTCCCTCAATGATTTTATTAGAGGAGATATCATTTATTGGAATTTTCAATTTTTTGAATTTTCAAACAATTATGAAGTTCATCTAGCCACAGGTTATTTTATTAAAGAGAAGGTTGAAATCAAAAATTTAATTGCACTTTAATAACATACGTGATTTCTTGCATCTCATAAATATAAAATAAATGCACAATGATCTTTATGCATTTATGAAGAAATTGGTTGGGTGAAATATAAAACACTAAAGATTTTAAAAATTCAAGAATGTTGTAATGTTACTTTTAACGTGACAAAGTCGTTAAGGAATGAAATCAATTTTTATGGTATTCCTGCTTCCCAGAATTAATGCAAAACATTTTTATTTTGCATAAAAATCCGCAGACTAATTACATTTTAGATTGCCTCGCGTTGCAGAATGCTATTCTCTGTGTTGTACGTATTCATAGGTAAAGAACCGCGATGTCTATTGCATGAAGTTGCAGACAGATTCCTGCAGCATATCGACTCGCAAGTGTCGTTCAATTACAGAGCGATTATCAGAAGGTCGAACGGCCCGGAACGGCGTACAAACGCGGCGCTGACATTTTCAATGGATAAAACTTGAACCGCATATATATCGTGGCTTCGCAAACGGAATGAACACGGTTCGAGGAGACCTTGTCTTGGTGTGCACCGGGGAACGCGTTCCTTTATTTCCCAATAGCCGCGGCACCAAGTGCGGATATATCGCGTTACTCGTAATTTCCCGAGTGTCCGGTCTGCACGCGCTGCAAATCCACTCCCGAGACACCGAGAGAGGTCAAGGAAATAGTTCGACGCGCGATAGTTACCAGATACAACGACGATTGTTTCACGCGTAATTCGTGTTTTACGAGCGGAATTAATCCGGCCGCGTCACGAGTACCACGGCAGGACGCGGATTTTTCATTGCTAGCCGCAGAAATCCCTCTTGGGACGGATTCCGTGAAAAATTGAAATTTCTTTCCGGTGAGCGAAACCATTAAAACTTCATTTAATTTCTTAAAACTCTGCTTTAATATTCCTCTTGAGAAATATCAAGATCGTTGTAGATTTTTATGTTCTTGGAATGTGAATTTGTATTTAGGACAAAATAGAGCTGCTCTTTACTTTACAGGACTCAAAAATTGTGCCTTTCTCCTATAAATTATTATGTATTTGGTATGTAATCCAGTAGATTTGTACCCGGGGATCCTGCAGATCGAAGTTTCGATCCTATAGCATCAATGGTTCAGGAGTTATGCTTGTTTAAAGTTGAGCATTTTTCAGTGTTTTTGACAGGTAAGGACGCCGCCATATTGGTTTGTAGTGACGATTGTGCGCCGCTTGAGCAGAACCGCTAGATAACAGCACGAGCACGTTAATTCTAATAATATAGAGCGGGTATTACGATTGTTGTTTGAATTTTTGAATACATGACCACGATGTTGTGTTTTAACCGGTCTGGGTTAGGTCTGAGTTAGGTTTCTGTAAATATTTTTCACGATATTTCTTCTCAAACATTTTCTGAGATATTTTCTCTATGTTAGCGATATTACTGTGTGTCCATGCTGCCATCTAGCGGTTCTGCTCGGTAAGCGGTGCGCGATCGTCACTACAAACCAATATGGCGGCGCCGTTACCTGTCAAAAACACTGAAAAATGCTCAACTTTAAACAAGCATAACTCCTGAACCAATGATCTTACAGAATCGAAACTTCGATCTGTGAGGTCCCCGGATAAAAATCTTCTGGATTACATACCGAATACATAATAACTTATAGGATAAAGGCACGACTTTTGAGTCCGGTAAAGTAAAGTTTACCCCAAAATAGAATTTAATAACATCCACATATTATTTTCAGTATTCTAGGTTGATTAAAATAACAACGATATGTCAAGTGGGAATTGAGTGGGTGTTAGTTGAAATCATAACAAGATTAAACGAATTTAATAACATTCATATATTATTTTCAGTATTCTAGGTTGATTAAAATAACAACGATATGTCAGGTGGGAATTAAGTGGGTGTTAGTTGAAATAGAAAAAAGATTAAACGAATTTAATAACATTCATATATTATTTTCAGTATTCCAGGTTGTTTAAAATAACGATATGTCAGGTCGGAATTGAGTGGGTGCTAGTTGAAATAATAGCAAGATTAAACGAATTGAATAACATTCATGTATTACTTTCAATATTATAGGATAATTAAAATAACAACGATATGTCAGATGGGATTTTTGGGAAGCTGTCGAGCCTCGTACGAGGCTGATACCGCGATATCGCGTGGAACAGAGCGAGGCGAGGTTGGTCAGGTGGGAAGGACGAGAGGAAACGTGCTGGGAGGGGCAAGAGGATCGCGTAGGTAGCATTAGTCGGTTGGTCGGGTTGCTCTTGTTGCTGGTAATGCCGCTCGAATAGCGGAATGCGCGAATTCTTTGGAAAGCAACAGGCTGGTGGACGGCCGATGCGATGGTTCAGGTGGTTCAGGTGGTTCAGCAGGCAGAGCACGCTATAGCAGGGGCAAGCTATACGCGCGGGCAGATGTTGGAGAAGGTGAGGGAACTGTGGGCGTCCTTGCCCCAGGGGACGGGCACGCGAAGGACCTCGAGGGGTACGACCTCTTAAACACGCTCGTTTCATCCTCATCCTTCCGGGATGGGAGACCCATTTTACTTTCTCGCTCGCACCATGTCCTTAAGATTAACCTACGGTTCCTTCTATCCAAACTGGTCCTTCGAACCCACAGGGACTTCTAATTCATCATTAGGCTGCGGATCTTTATGCAAAATAAAAAATTTCTACATCAGTTACATGAAAAAGGGGTTACCTAGAAATTTTTTTCTTCTTCTAATTATCTCATACAGTTGAAACTAATACACTGATGTCTTTAAATCTTTTTAATATGTTCACTGCTTTCAATTGTACGTATCTGTTTTTGTCACAAATGCATAAAATCCGCCCCAGATAGCACCCGACGTCTCATAGACGTCTGTTTCACGTCGTTTTTAGGTCTGAATGTCTTACGTCCCAAAAAGACGTCTTTAAGACATCTTAAAGACATCTATTTAGAGACGTCGTTTTTACGTCTTAATGTCGTCTAAAAAGACGCCTAAAAGACGCCTAAACTACGTCTAAAAGACATCTGAAGACGTCTCTAGGATGTACCGTTTTGTACAAGACGTTCAGTACCGTTCAGACGTCCAAATGTCTTGCGGCAAGCGTCTTACAGCCGTCTTTGAGATGTCCCTGTGCTATCTGGGGCAGTCTATTCATCATAAACTAATCATCATTTCTGATTCTACCTCTAAGATCAAGAGGCTTGGACCTCCCGATGAACCCAGGTCAGGGTTCCTCGGGAAAGGTAGAATGGTAGCATTTCGTCGAACCGGGCCCGCTATAATTTGCGCACCGCTGCTTCGTCAAGGAATCCGTTCTTCCCAGAAAACCAGCAGGTTAGACCGGCGGGTCTAGCCCCACTAGGACACGCGATGGGGAAAGTAGATAATTGCGTAATCGGATCTAATTAGCATGAGTGAGTCTCGCGGTTCGCAAGACGTCGATCGGATTTTGAGCTGATTTATTGAAATTACATAGCCGGACTGGTCCGGTAATAACAGAGCCTGGTCCACGCCGACATGTTTCATTTCGACTCGGGAGACAAATGTGTTGCGAAACCGACTGCGACGTTGACAACAACGAGCTTCGTGACAGGATGCTTCTTCACTGGCTTGGGATAGCAGCTTCATTATCTCTATTATTCTATGATTCATTCGCCTATAAAGTCGGCGATTAAAATCGCACCGGTAGCTAGGTATACTTCCTCTATAAGACTTGTGTTTCAATGACCAGTTCGGATAATCGAGGTTCCACTGTATCGTGGATCGCAGACGCAAATATGAACCAAACTGGATCGTGTCTGGGCTCATTTTAATCAGAAAAAGGTCACGAATGTGATAGTAAAACTGGCTGCTCTTCAGTTTACCGGACTCAAAATTCGTGCCTTTCTCCTATAAATTATGATGTATTTGGTATGTAATGCAGTAGATTTGTTCCCGGGGCGGCTACAGATCGAAGTTTCGATCCTGTGGCATCAATGGTTCAGAAGTTATGCTTGTTTAAAGTTGAGCATTTTTCAGTGTTTTTGACAAGGGCGCCGCCATATTGGTTCTGTTGTAAGCGGCGCGCGATCGTCACTACAAACCAATATGGCGGCGCCCTTACCTATGCAAAACACTGAAAAATGCTCAACTTTAAACAAGCATAACTCCTGACTCATTGACGATACAGGATCGAAACTTCGATCTGCAGGGTCCCCAGGTGAAAATCTACTTGTTTACATACCAAATACATCATAATTTATAGGAGAAAGGCACAAATTTTGAGTCCGGTAACGTTCACTCGTGAAACTTCTAAGAAGAAATCATTTGACAAGAAATAGTTGTGCATGATTTTGCACGGAATGTGAGCGGCAGTTCGATGCATCGTTCATTATGAAAATCGGAGAACGCGTTACCCTTTTGTGTTCCGTGCAGTTTAATAGATCAAAGTGATTAGCCCGAAGGCGATTGCGCCAAAGAGCCTAATGACGATGATGCGCGCAGCTGCTGAACGGATCGTGGTGTGCGACCCCCGTTACGCGTGCGGCACACGAATCGACGCCAGCATGATTTTATTATCGATGGTATTGAATAGTGCCTGGACTGGTATAGAGGCTCGGGACCCGGCGAACCTTCTTCCGGGCTTTAAGGCTGGCTCTCGACGCTGTGCAAAACGCTATGCCGCGCCTTTATGTAGCGGATGCGGCTCGTTCCCGTTTCTAGAGTCGAGTTGCCGCAGAACTATGATCGAGATATGCAATCTGGCGTTATCGCGCGGTCAGACCTGAAATTCCACCGACTGATCCCTGATCCTACCTGTCCGCGGATCTCTCGATCGTCCCAATGCCGATCGAGAGACCGTGTGGCCCGACCACCGATAAATGCTAAACAGACCCAGCCTCGTACACCAACGCTGACACACACACAGACCAGGTCCCCAGCTCTCAGCGAGGCCCTTTTCTTGCCTCGTTATCTCGTAATCGCCGTGACGGACTCACCTAACGCCCGATAAGTGCGTCGGGTATCTCTAACGGTACCGCTAATTACTATCCGGTGAACAAGACACACCATGGAAAACCTCGAAATGCCCCGTGTCGCGTGTTCGATCGCGGGCGGATCCCTCCTCGACGTCCAGAGGATATTTCCGAGCATTAGCTTGGGTATTTACGAGGCCTACCATCCAGTGCCATTAGCAACGATTCTTAATTGATTTTGTCCATCGGTCGTTCTACTACAATTTATATCCCGCTCGAGACATCCGTGTGCTCGGGAAGCCACGGTTCGATCGGAATTTCATCCGGTTTTATTTTAAGTTGCCCTGCTTGCGCCGTTCTACCGCATTTATTACAACCGGCAGAAACGATTTATTTGCGCGCAAGATAAGGCTGAATTTCGCTCGTTCCACTCGACCGATGTTAACAGACATTCTGAGCATGCATTCTCATTCTCCCACATAACCAGTGCCGCCAGAATCGACCGAAACTGGTCGATTTTTCCTCTCCTCCTTTCCCCCTTTCACTATCCCATCCCAGCGCGCACCGTGAGCATACTCCAACATCCCCCACTGAGACTGGTCACGTATTAGTCTGGTCATCAGAGAGGAGGTAAACTGTATTCCCCTCGATTTCCTCGATCTAGGTCAGAGTGATTAAGAGTTGTCTCCCCACCTCTACCTTCCCCGGTCACGTGACTAATCCGGTGCTGGTAGAGAGGGGTACCAATTCGCCTCGATTCCAGTCAACTCGGTTTAGCGGCCGTTTCATTGGCTGCGAACCCGTTTCCACCGAATAGGACTCGCGATAAGCGAGGCTTTCGATAAAGCGGGAATAACGACGTCGGTAAAACATCTTCGCCATCGTAAAACACCGCGTGTAGCGATCTAAAACGACCGCGAGATTTTAGGGCCGAAGAAACTATTCCGCAAGGATTCTGTTTATCCCCGATCGGCCGTATGTGACTCGAAATATCATGGAACAGGCTACCGTGTTGAACGGGGCTGGGGAGCATTCAAATGGGAAATCGCGGCCGGTCCGATATATCATGTAAATAAGCTGTTCGAGCGGTTATTAGCCGGGCTCATAGTGACGGGGAGAAAAATCCGGTTGGCAGCGGTGAAACACCGCGTCGGCGTTCCGTTGGACACGGTTTCCTAGCGAAAATCGTGGAAAGGACGGCAGAGAAACAGAGAGAGAGAGAGACCGCTTAATGCGCGCCCAGAGAGATTCGCCTAACGAGCTGCCGCGTTGACAATTCAGTATTTCTCGCGACCCATATCCCCAACTCAACCGTTTAAGGACTGGACCGTTTATGGTGATACACGCGACGCGTTTTATTCCTGTTCTCGCGGCATCAACGGGAGCGTTTTCAGCTTGAAACCTGCCGCCGCCTAACTTATAACTTAATCAGGTGACCGGTAGCCGACAACGATTTTCTCCTTTCCCTCGGAAATCGCGATCACCGGAGATATTTCGACCGACGCACAACATTTCGATGGTTAGACCCTGTCAGGTAGCGTTTGTTATCGTTCTCTATCTTTCCACCATCAGTTTCGATCAGTTAGCCAGTTGGCTTCTGACCAATCCTCAGCGTAGAGTCTGTCTAGAATATATACAGAGCCTATTCCAAGTCTAGAGTCTGTTTAGAGCCTATTTTAAGTCTAGAGTATGTCTAGAGTCTACCCAGAGCTTATCTGGAGCGTAGAGTCTGCATAGAGCCCATCTCGAGTCCGAAGACTCTCTACAGCCAAGTCTAGAATCTGCCTAGAATCTATCCAAAGCCAATCCCAAGTCTAGAGTCTGTTTAGAGCCTACTTTAAGACTAGAGTCTTTCTAGACTCTAGCTAGAGCTTATTTGGAGCGTAGAGTCTGCATAGAGCCCATCTCAAGTCCAGAGTCTGTCTACAGCCAAATTTAGAGTCTGTCTATAATCTATCCAAAGCCAATCCCAAGTCTAGAGTCTGTTTAGAGCCTACTTTAAGTCTAGAGTCTTTCTAGAGTCTACCCAGAGCTTATCTGGAGCGTAGAGTCTGCATAGAGCCCATCTCGAGTCCAGAGTCTGTCTACAGCCAAGTCTAGAGTCTGTCTAGAGTCTATCCAGAGCCTTTCTAGAGCGTGAAGTCTATCTAGAGTCTATTTAAAGTCTCGAGAGTCTCGAGTGTCTAGTCCATCTAATGTCTACTTAGAGTCTATTGGTTGGATGAACGCAGATTGTTGAAGATCAACTTGGAAGAGATCAACTTGGAACCAAGAAGAACACTTGGTTGAAGATCAGCACTGTGCAGCCATTAGCAGGCAGTTGGCAATTAGCGCAGAAGAACTCGTCAAAAGTGTAGCGGAAGGATCGAGGTCCTCCACGCTCTCTCTTTCTCTCTCTCTCTGTCGAGGATCGATACCACTTCCTGATCGTACTTCTTCTCGGTCTTCTTGCGGCCGAAGAAATCAGCTCGGAGAACCTCGGCGATGGTGTTTTCACTGTGTATTTACGGAAATTGCGGAGCCCGCGGGCTGCTACTTTTCTGCCGACACAGTGATTCGTATACTACAACAACAACTGCAACGGGGCCGCCGGGTGAACGATTACAGTTCTCTTGCACTTCTGCGAACCGTTGTCCTTAAGGACTCTTCGAGAGAACTTCGTCTCTCGTACTTCTTCCTCTTCTTATCTCGCGCCGGGATTGCCCCGCGTTGCAATCTCTTCTCTTCCTCAAAAGGACGATATTCCGAGGCCAGGGGAAACAATGTTGACTGGCACACAACGATTCTATTCTCGCAACCGTCCCTATAGGCGGGAGACGAGCGTCGATCGTTCGCCGATGCGAGGGCAAATTGCCGGCTCGTAAATTCATCTACTTTGTTAAGCTGATTATCCGAGTGTAGGTAATGACGATCGTGAACGCCGATTCCTCCACGGTAATATTCTGTAATCTTCCATGGGATCGTTCTGGAGGGTGGTGCGCCGCGATGTTGCTATGTATCCACGATGAAGCTACAAACAACATTCTCTTCAATGCACCATGTTCCTTGAAGAAATCTTGCCGCCGAAACGTTGTCCGTGTCAAGAAGTTTCTCCTGCATCAACTTTTACGACTCCAATAAATCCTTAGAAAACCATGGTTTCTCTTTATAAATATCAACCACTCCATAAGTGTCCGGAATGAAAGCTACTTTGAGGGAAAGGTGCTGGAGTCTGTGCAGTTACTGGTAAGGACTGAACTGATGTTCAGTAGCCTTCTTAGGTATTGCACTTGGTGCCGTCTAAAACTCGAAGGACCACCACTGAAGTGGATTCTGAATATAGCGTCTGTCTCTAGCCCAGGCATGTCCAGATCGTTGCTCAATCGGAGGCATTCTCAAGGAATACCCCCACTTCTCCCGCCCGCGCGTCTCGCTCCCCGTGGCGGCCATAGTGCTCCGAGCATACGGCGGGAGGAGCGGGGGTATTCCTTGGGAATGCCTCCAATCGAGCAACGATGTGGACATGCCTCTAGTCTTAGCTGATACTGAACTGCTCGATCCAAACTCTCTTACCAACTGCCCCCACACTTAGGTCTACTGACCGCCCCTTGGGGTCTTCCCCAAGCCTTGGGGTCTTCCCCACCCTATGGAGTGACTAGGCCGCTGGTGTTTCCCAGATGCTTAATTTCTACCTGACCTTCGGCACTGGGACTTTACGGTACAGTCTCTTGTACCTAGGAGGCTAAATTGTGTAGGATTTCAGGAAAAATGAACCCGGGTCTCACTGGTGGTAGCCGATCGACTAACCCACGGATCAGGACCTCCAGATCAAATATACCGTATATCCGCTTATAATCCGGACGTAACAGTTAAGTGTCCACCGGAGAGCCCCGTATATCCCCGTCTCTCCCCCAGGAAGGGTAGAGAATCCGTAATGAGTGATTACCACCTCGTTAACCCTCGGACAACGGACGATTTTTTATAGCTATATAATTGGCAATGCTTAGGACCGTTCACTCTAATTAATAATTTTCAAAAATTTACTTTCGACGATATCTCGTGTAGACACATTAGTCTTCCCGATATTAAAACAGCTATTCAGTTAGTACTTAATTGACAATTTGGATGTTCCCGGTGAAAATAGATTCGAGCATAGCCGTGGGAGGGTTAAAGAAGTTTTAGGTCCGCTTATGACCCGGACGTCACAGTTAAGTGTCCACCGGCGGACCGGTCGGGCGTTTTCGCGAGTGCGTCTGGTGTCTTCTAGGACGGCGGAGTTCACGCGATCCTGAGGGGAACATGTTAATTTCACCATCTGCGGGTCGCGTGGCCCAACAGATCGTCGCGAGGAAAGTTTTCGCCGGTCACGATCATCACGGAAGCCAGCTTCCGTCTCATTGGGCGGGCCGGCATTGCACTTCGCCAGCGACAAGTCCGCGGGTCGAGAGCGTGCACCGACAGTGGACGTATGAACGATAATTTATTCGAAATGGGATGCAAGGCGAGCGGCGCAAAGTCGTGCAGCCTGATCGGCGACCGTATGACTTTCTTGGTCGGCGCCGCCGCTCCACTCCGCTTCACTCCGCTTCACTCCGCTTCACTCCGCTCGGTTCCGCAGACCGAGAAATCGTTTCTCGGATCAGAGGAGAGGAGGGACGTGGATGCTGATACCGGCCGGCTGCCACGACACGTGGACCGATTCCTTCTTGAATGAGCTGAAGGCTTATCCCACTGTGGCGAAGATCGAGTCCTCTTCGTGGAACGCGTCTTTATCTGGAATTGGCAGTCAGCCCCTATGCCAACTCGAACACAACCAGCAAATTGGACGCCTGATTCGTTCATACTCTCTCTCTCTCTCTCTCAAGCGCTGTTTGATAAGCTGTGAAATATTGGGCTCCGTGGAAACCGGAGATTATTATTTTATTACGGGGGAAACCGAGGTGAGATGAATCGACTGCGATCGATCACTCGAGTGGCGACGGGAGCGTAACGAGGAGAACAATTAATCGGCGCGCGCCTGGAGAAAGTGCACTTCTTGCGAGATAGATGTGTTAGAGGATGAGCCGAAAGATTTGCTTCAGCACCGCGACGCCACGTTCCAAGGTAGCTCTTGTTAGAGGTGGACAATTTCACAACGTTCTATCTGAGCAGAATCGAGAGCGGATCATTATGTTACATAAAAGGTTCTTGCATTTGTTAGAAGTGGACTACGAAAGTGTATGCAATTTTCAATTTTTCGATTTTTAATAAGGGAGAAATTGAAGTCATAAATGCATAAAGATCCGCAGTCTAGTTACGAAATTTAGGAGAAACTTAAGGGAGTCGTCTCCTAGCTCGCGCGTGACTGTATACGTACGCTAGGATTGCAAGGGTCCGGGATTCCGCTCCTGATTTCTCAATAATGCAAAGACGGAGTTTCTTAGTAGTCAAAATCGCTAGATGAAAGATCAATCTAGGGTGCGATTTGCCTCAAAAGTCCTATTCTTACGTTTGCGACGCGTAATATTCTAGCGGTGTCTGCACTCACACACAGTCACGCTCGAGCTGGAAGACGACTCCCTTAATTCTAGCATTCCCGGGAGGGGGGAGGGGGGGCTCCTCGAGCCCACAGGCTGAAAAAATTGAAATTAGGACTATTTTGCTTGGGTGAAAAATTCTGAAAAAATTATTTATTGTCGTTTATACATTATAGTTTAATATCCCGAAGGTTCTGCTGCGATAGAAAAGAAAATTACGGTGCATAGAAAAGAAAAACACTGAGACCCAAACGCTCCTCTTATCTCCAAAGAATAACAAATAATCCCAGAACTAAGGATCAAATATAATAATACATCGACGTAAAACAGACGTCTATGAGACGTTGCGTGCTATCTGGGGCATTCTTGTGACAAACGCATAAAATCACAAATCTCGCAATTTATTGCGACGATTTATTCACATTTTAGCAATGAGGATAGAAGACGGTGAGCTACGTACAGCTGTAAAAAGGAGCGACGATGACAACTGGATCGTTTAAAAGAACGGACACATTCAATCGGCGAAGTGATAAGAAATCTGAGCCCGAGACAGTTAAACCGCTGATTTCCGACCGCCGCGGCTTTTCCGTCATTAGCGCATGAAAACGGGTGGAGGAAGTTTAATGACGATCGGTTGTCTCTGTAGGCCGGAGCGAAGCACAGAGGAGCAGCCATTAGTAGGGATCGTTGTCGTTACGTTGTTACGCGGTGAATTCATCTGGTTTTTGCCGGCGATTGGGCGGGATCACGGGGCGATCCGAGTCGAGCCTGAATCCAACTAGCTTGTTCGATCTGCCCCGGTCTGCGGGGAATGACTAATGATGAAGGATACCGCTTTCAGTGAGCGGCAAAACAACGGCCAATCGGATCGGCCGAGCGACAAAAACCGTCTGAAATTACTGCCGGAGCCCCCTCCGCGCCGAAACCTGTCAAACAGGCACTGTCCACGGAAATCCCGCAACATCGGACACGTATATTCATTCATACGTTTACACATTACCAACCGGTGATTATTGCATAATTTTTAAAAATCATGGCTAAACACTTTTTAATGGAACCTTCAATAGCAACAACAATTTTCATTGTCAGCTAACAAGTCGCCCTCTATAACGTCATCTAAGAGTTTCATTTAAGATTGCAATGTAAAACGAAATTTCTATGCTTTCTTTTGGTACAGCAGACTTATTAAAAATCCTACTAATTACACCGAACAGGACGTATACCAAACCAACCTTCCCACAAGAAGCAATGTAAAAAAGAAACTCCTATTGATATTATACCTACATTAATGGGGTTGTAGAATAATTTAAACACTGTTTAAACACATAAATAAGAAATGAGATTTTTTTACAGATTTTTCAATTTAAACTCTGCTTAATGCTAAAATACAAAAAGAAACACTCGATCGACTGATCATTCTCTTGCATCTCTCCGTGTTGTCTTCGCGGGCTTCGCGATCATACGCCGACCTCATCAATAATTCCATTACTGATCCTTACTTGTATGATCAGTCAGTTAATAATACATCAACTCTAAATATAATTAATTTAATTTTTCCTCTGAGATAATTATTAAAAAAAAAATTTATGTCGTATACCGAGCAAAATTTGTCACGTCCAAACAGGACGTACTCCGAATTAAATTAATCGCATTAAATTAAAGAGGGAGAGAGGGAGAGAGCACGATTAACCGTAATCGAAAAATAGATTACGTTCGGCTAACGATCGTGTAATTTCTATCATTGTGAAACCGAGCAGATAAGGTGCCGGCCGGATTTTTCGAGTCGCATTTCACGCCATTTAATGCCGAGGGGAACATTAGCATAGGCGGTCGGCCGTTGAATGTCACTTTTTCTGGCGTGGCCACGTGAAACGTAGACCGGTGAGATCTTGTCGTGCACCGGCTCCGACAACGATGGTGTCTTGGGCGCTGACTTCACACGATTAGCATTGCCATTAGCATAAATAGTTTATGGGATCAGAGTGCAAACAAACACGGAGAAAGGGCAGAACCCGATACGACCGAGTTCATTCAGGGCTCGGCAATGACATCGACGCCAGTACTTCGATCTGGTCTCTGTGTTCCCGCCGGTACACGTTTAATTGCCCATAGTCATCCACCGAACGCTGATCTTGATCTTCAGCAACCAAACAGCCCAGATAGCACACGATGTCTCCAAATAGATATTTGTTTCACGTCGTTTTTAGGTCTGAACGTCTTAAGTCCCAAAATGACGTCTTTAAGACGTCTTAGAGACGTCTATTTGGAGACGTCGTTTTTACGTTTTAAAGACATCTATTAGGAGACGTCGTTTTTACGTCTTAAAGACGTCTATTTTACGTCTGGAATAAGACGTCTTTTCGGAGATGTCGTCTAAAAAGACGCCTAAAAGACGCCTAAACTACGTCTAAAAGACGTCTGAAGACATCTTTGAGATGTCCCAATGCTATCTGGGAGATCACCTAGACAAATTTATCATTGCTTTACACAGTCATTTATATTTTGAGAGCTCTAAATAAATATGAAAGAGAGGAGAGAAAGGAAAAAAGCATTTCGTCCTGGACCCGCTAGAGGACTCATCAAGTAAGGCTATCTAGCGGGCCCTACCTTAGACGTTAGGCTATCGGCAGGCGGTTGAAGACAGTATATACAGACGGTATACGAATCAGTGACGAATCAGGTACTAGCGGAAATCTAGTTGTGGCTAAGCGCCACAATATTGTTGAATTTCTGACTTCGTCGCATTCTACTTCAGCAAGTGAACATCCTACTTCTCGACTTGAAGCCGAGAAACTTTCTAAGACCTCTTTCAAGCCGTTTTCAAACGGCTTCCCGGTCTGGCCAGCGATTATAACACTTCTGGGTCCGCCCGGACGTTTCCCAGCGGCAACGGCAACAATTACACAAAGATAACGCTCCACAAACGCGTGCCAGTTAGGCTGTTCCCACTTAGTCACCGCGCGGTTTCTTGAAATGCGCAAAAACATTGTGTATCGAACAATGAGCAGCGTGGCCAGGTTTCAGCCGGCATTTTTCCACGCGCGGTCCTAATCGGCGAGCGGTATCACAACGCTTTTCCCTCGTGCGCAATTGAGCCTGAAAGATACCGATCCGTCGCCGTGCCGCGCCGCGCCGGCAAGGGGAAGAGAAATGGTGGAACGAGATCGGACGTAACACGCGCGTTCGCTTCGTACCGTGACGTCGCTTGTCCCGGGAAAACACTGGATGACGACGACGTGGGATCGTCCTTGCGTTTGCTCCCGCGGCCCCCATTGTTCGCTCTCGGCTGGCTCATTTTGCTTGCAGCGGGCCGACGCGATCATCGAAAGTGTCTTATTTTTCTCGGGGAGCTGCTCGAACGTCTTACCAACTAAGATCCTCATCGTCGTCATCCTCGTCATCATCCTCGCTAGTCTATCTTTCCGGGGCCAAAACTTTTCTAAGCCATCGCTCGGCGCTTCTGGACGTTTAAACTTAATCTCGCGGCTTTTAATTAGCTCTGGTTGCGCAACGTCGTCTGTCGAAAGAAACGGAGGTTCAGCCGGCAAAGAGGATATCCACCTGTTGCGCAACCGGCGCGGCCGGCTAGATGGATTTATTGGTCAGGAGGAGATGCAACGTTCGATTTATCTTCCGCGGCTTGCTCAACGTCCAGACAATGGCCCGGGAAATCAATATCTAACGCGATCGGTCCTACAATCGAGACGCGCAACGCTCTCCATCATCGGACTTAGGGGTCCTAGAGGATTCACGCTGGGATATTGGATCACAGAGGCCAGCTACGTCTCTGTCGTTTTGGTTAAATCGGTAGCAGCGGCGGCACTCTGTCATTAACAAGGAATTCCCGGGTCGGCAGACAAAGGGGATTCTCATACGATTTTCCCTCGCACGTGTATTCGAAACGAAAACCCGGTCACGTGTAATCGCCATTATGATCATCATACGCGCCGGCTTGTGTATCACGGCTGCTACTTATCGCGCGACATCGATTTCGCAAGCCGTTCCCAAGGAGAGGCGTAGATTGCGCATCTACTTTTCGCAATTGTTTTGCGTTCGAAAAAAGGATGTGGTGATTCAACCGCCGCGCCGCGAAACGGGTGAAAATCGCCGGGACTGGAAGAAAGCTGCTGGCCAGTTTTTGCTGCCGAGACAATTGGCGTCGCCTCGTCCTGGTCGGTGCAATTATTGCGGAGGTCTCGGATGAAGTTGGGTATCAGGATCAGGACTAAAATGGCTGCCACGCGTGTCGCCGCGACAGGAATGCAGTATCGTCGTGAGAACAAATTCGGGGGAAGGGCAGGGACTTCCTAAATAAGAGGCGGCGCGAATGAGTATGAATGCCCCGACTTCCCCATGGCGGGGAGGAGGCACCCTCCCTCCGAGGTTTCTCAAGGGGGGCCCAGGGAGCAAGAGTCGAAGCCGCCACCGGCGCGATGGGAACCGCGAGATAGCCCTCCGCCGCACATTGATTTTCAAGAACGCCAAATTGCAGGAAGCGAGAGGTCAGATCGGCCCGGCGGCGGTATAGTCTGCAGGCCGTGGGGAACGGACCGAACGTATACCTATGTATACAAGCACCTAGGGAGGATGCACGGATGCACCTGTGCACCAGCAACCGACCAGTACCCGCTCGACCTCGTCCGCCGTCGAAGAACGCGAGACTTCCGGGAGCAGTTCGTGAGCGGACTATTTTTCTGAACCCGGCCCACCTAGCCCTTTACCCGATCCGACTCGGAATTGTGACAAACGACACCGTGCCCCGCCATTAACGAGCCCGAGACGCTGCACGCGCCCTGACGAGCCTCGCCGCAACAGCGGGACCCACTTCATTCCGATCCGAGTTCACTGATTTTTGGATTTCGGAAATCAGCTGGGAGACTCTTGTCAACTTGTCCGGGACAATTTTCTGATTTGAATGAGTACGAACATGACATACTTTGGATCAGATCTCCATTATCGGAACTGATCAGTACTAAATTAAATGAACGTCTAACCTCTATAGAAATGTGGTCCGACTGGTGTCGTGTTTGGACTCGTCTCAATCAGAAAAACGTCACGAATGTATAGGTAATGTTACAGGGCGAAATTTTTCAAAAATATTATGCACAATTTTTTTAAATACAGGTACCGTGACATTTCTGTGGTTTTCGAGAGTTGCTCAGATCTTTGGCTCTGCTGTAATAATTTTTGAGCTCCGATTCGCACAATGCGTCACAAAGGCAAATCGAGAGCAAGATAGTCGAGGGCCAGCGGGATGGAGGGATGCGAGGACGAGTGGGGGAGGTCAGATGAGGTTGCGGTCGCGCGTTGTGCAGCGAAAGTGTAACATGCCCGCCCTAACCGCGGCCGTAGACTGTGGAGCGCGTGCTACCACCACCAGCTATCTAATTGCATTAGCCAGCACGAATGGCAGCCACGATACGAGTGACACCGATTTACTAGACTTCGGCGACGATACGATCTCGCGGGTTTCGCAAACCCGTGCGCCGCCGCTTTGGATCCAAACTAGAGCCATTTTCAGACCTTGTCAGATCACGATATCGTGCCTCCGCTGGCTGGCCTAATAAAGGACTAAAACGCCCCGGTGATAATAATAAACCGGTACACTGTTACCTGACCCGAGTCAAAATACTAACAGCTCCCAAGGTAAATGTGCCTTACTTCAGCCCCTACAATCAGCCCCACTCACGTAATAGACTCGTGTCCCCAAATTTGATGAAACATTTAGAAAATATTCTTATCATCGACACAGGTCGCTTTTATTAGACCTGGTGGACTCTAGGATGAGCCTAATCGTTCCATAGTAGCGAAAATCGAACCCAGTTGCATCGTTAGATAATAGTCCCATTGTCCCGGGTGGTAGGGAAAACGGCGACGCGGCGCGTAATCAGCGGAGGAACAGGGTCACGAGAGCGAGCGCTAAACCCAGTGATTATTAAAACAATCCTCCAATTACCCGGGACTCGCCTTTCATTACCCTAACGAACTAATTTACTTTTTCCACGGAGACGCTAGAGGATTCCTCTACGCGTTGCACGCAGAAGCACGAGGAAAGCGAAATGCAATGAGAGAGAGGGAGAAAGGAGGGGAGCAATGTGCAGACATGTACACTGTACACTCTCGGTACACTCTCTGTACATTGTGTACACGCCGGCTCTCTGTGCAAGGCTCGCTTGGGAACCCGACGCGGAGCACGTCCTTGACCGGGTCTATCGTGTGACCGATCTCTGCACATCACAATGCTCTGCCCCTTTCCTCGTGCCCCCTTCTTCGAGCACCTTGGCCGACCCTCTATACTACACCGGACCCCCTAACCGCGCCAACCATACGCCACTTCGTTTCGGTTCGAGCGCAACCCTGCATACGCTCGATCCTGCTGCCGGAGACAATGCTGCTGATTTTCAATTTACACACGGTTTTCTTGGCCATTGTTCAAACCTCGCCCAAGATCCCAAGTTGGAACTTCAATCCTCCCGGAGAACATCATTCGAGGAGCAACCATTTTTTCTTTGGGCACTGCTACGAGCACGGTACAGTAAATGCCCCTTTACGTGGGCACGATCACTGTTCAGTGCCAACCCACTGCTCTTCTGTCCTTCTCTATGTTCGGCTCTCTATTGAAGATTCACTCGGCGCGGTAGACGCAGTCATAAATCAAAAATAGTGTCCGGGTACGATCACTGTCCGTGCAAAACACGGCTGTTGGT
This sequence comes from Lasioglossum marginatum, assembly GCA_028455795.1. Classification (NCBI taxonomy): domain Eukaryota; kingdom Metazoa; phylum Arthropoda; class Insecta; order Hymenoptera; family Halictidae; genus Lasioglossum; species Lasioglossum marginatum. The sequence goes on from CM052249.1 coordinate 7,069,424, forward strand.
CAGTAAAGGGGCGTTTACTGTACTTCACTGCTTGAGCTGTCTTGAACACCAGGTCCAAGCGAGTTGTTCAGTACCCGAACGACTTCATCCTAGCATACCCCTAGCCCAGGTGATCATCCATTCTAGGTGATAGACCCCATCTAGATAATGGGGCTAGGTTATGGTTAGGTTAGGGTTAGGTCTATCATCTAGATCCTATCATCTAGATGGGGTCTATCACCTAGGGGTCTATCTCTTGGTGATAATTAGTCTAAAGGTTTTATGAACGTGCGTGCTACCTTCAGCTGCTTAGAGTTATTAGGAGAAGATGTAAACGTAAATCAAGCTAATTGGTGATCATCGGGATGGATAGACCCATCGAACAGAGCAATCGGAAGTGACGCAGAAGGCAAGCCTATCCAGCATCACCTAGATCTGCGTCTCTATTTACCACGCGACGGAACGTTCGGATAATGGTTGTGTCTGATGGTCGCGTGCTTTGACGAAACAGCAATCATAAAACAGCGACACACAGAATAGGTCCACAGTTAGCTATGGCCAGCCCGGAGACCAGTGTCCCTCTTTACAGGAACTATTATCTAGCAGTGACGTATCCGCCGTAAAGTGTTTCCTGGAACGTGCTGCGTAGTAAATGAAGATAGGATCATCAGAGAAACGAGGCCGGCGTTCTGCGAAAAAAAAAGGCGAAACGAACCTGGTAGATTTCAGCGCGTAACGACACGTAGATACGCGGCGGTACGACAGCGTTAACGCGTCGCGTTGATATTCTCCTCTGCAATTAAGGTGGAAATCGGCATACAGCTCGTCGAGAGAGAGAGAGAGAGCTATGGTTTCATTTTCCTAGATGATCACCCAGCTGAAAAACCCTGTCGAATGAGAGCCGCTGTCCATAGTTAAAATAGTGGGAGTAAACTGGGAGTAGTACGGTCCGCAGTCAGAGTGGAGCGGGGAGGGAGAGCCGTAGCTGAGACAATGGAGCATTAAAGCCACGGCGTGGTTCTCTAGACAGGAAATTACAGGGATCACGTGGAGATTGACAGAAAAACGGCTCTGGCTAGCTCGTAGATAGCAAGTGCGCGCGAGCGCACACCGATAAACCCCCGTTCCGGTTTCCTTTCGGTTCCGAGCACACGTGAGAACAACCCCTCGAGCTTTTAGGCGAACGAGAGCCTCCAGGAACTCGGACGCCCCCTAACTCCATGCAGATACAGCTTGATCTAGGCAAAAATTCTGGCCATTCTCTTCTTCTTCTACTAATACACCTTTGGATCCACCTCTTCAAGTCCCCTGCGAACGGCTACAACGAAGGTGCAACGTGCTACACCGTTTGTCCATCAGCTTGGGCAAGAAGTGATACCTCATTTCTTTACGATCATCTTGGTTGGACGACTTTGGCCTAGATCCGGACGCCATTAGCGACAGACTCATCAGAAGGACGACCTGGTCTAGTTATACATATAGATCACGCTCATCAAGGCTTGAATGATTGTCGATGCTTGTCCACAGTGAAGTTGATAGCGGTTCTCAAAAAATCTGACCAGCGTTCAACCTGGAAGAGTAGCTAATTTTGCTGGATTCATTCTTAGGAATGAGAATGGTTCGGGTTGGAGAAGGATCAATCAGAATCATTGGTCGATCCTCGAACAGGTGTACAGCTATTTCTAGACCAGGAACCGTGCGCAGCGGTTGCAAGGAAGTTCCGATAAGTAAATCCTCGTGGCAGCGGGGTCGTTCAAGGTCACAGGCAAGCCGAACATGCCGAACATGCCGACTGCCGACGTGCCGTGTAGAATTCGTGCCGAGAGACCTGGCACAGTGATGTAGTTTCATCCTTCATGTGGATCGTGCTCGTCCACTTTGGGTGATCTCCACGCTTGATCCTCTAACAGCGCTGCAGCCCGCTCCGGCTAGAATACGATTCAGGGGATCCCGAACACGGGCGGGATATTCTCTGCTCTGCTCACCGGCATTATCACCGTATAACCTCCGCGATGAACGTTACACTCTTGACCGGGCGATAAATCCACCGGCAGAGTTTAAATCACCAAGCCGATTCTACCGTACTGGTAATTTGAGAGCTGCATCTCGAAAGCGAGATCGGGGCCGGTTGTTCTTCCGGGTCGAAATGGACCCGCGTCCAGGTGTTGTAGATCCCCCGGGAAACTGTCCTCGAGGTCCTAAGAAGTTGTAAGTAGAAAATTAAGGGAATCCCGCGGACAGTCTGTCGCCGATCGAGATCAAGGATGCGAGAAGCGGCCAACGGAGAGGGAAAGGATGCTGTCCGAGTTGCAGGATCTTGATCGGCAAAGGATCTTCGCTGAACAATCTTGCGCAAGGCTTCGATGACGTACGGCATCGTGGCTATCCATTACCCGGGAGACGATAAATTCACCCTCGGCAGGGTTGACCGGGTGAACCTGAAGAGCAGCGTGTCGTACTCCTCTCGATTCCGCCGGGTGGTGGGTCTTTCGGCTAATAAAGAACGCGAAGAGAGAGAAAAGGGAAAGGCAGAGAGAGAGAGAGAATGGGGAGGGGGGTTCAAGCGGGATATTGGCAACATTAAGTATAAATGCAACCTACCGAGATTTATGTTCACCGAGGAGAGGAGAGAGCGCCGGCGAGAAGAAGAAGACTATGAGAAGGAGGAGAAAGAGGATGGTCGTGGTGAGCAGAAGGGATGAGGTCGCCGCGAGGCGTAGCGGAGACCACACGGAGAGCCGGGCCTGCTCGTGGCTCGTGGGGGGCCCTTCCTTCCACTTTCCTCCAGCTCTCTTGCCAAGACTTTACTCCCTCTTACGCCTTTTCAGGTCTGGATGCGACTTTTCTTGGATGCGGTGTCCGGGGACTCTATATTGAACACCCCCAAGAACATCACCGAGACAAGTCCTCTCGGTCCTCTGAGTACCCTGTCTGTTTCTTTCAAGCACCAAAGGAAGCTCGCGGATCCCCTGATAGCTCAGGACACTGTCTAACAGTCCCTCAGTCTCAATTAATCATTCACTGCCTGCCTCCAGATAATGTGAGTATTGCATTCAGCTTGTCTTCAGCGGGTCAGGGAGGTTCGGGCTAGGCCCCCTAAGATGATATTGAGGAGCCTAACCTTTTGAGGTGTCCCTTAGCCCTTTGACAACAGAAGTCTAGCTTTTTGAGAATTCCCTAGCTTTCTGAGGTGCCCCTTTCCAGATATCCCTAGCCTTCTGAGAAGCATTAGGAGGAAGTGTTCTATCCTCTCAGTCTTATACTTTCCCACTTCTGAAAGAGGATCAGCCTCCTACAAATCGTCGGAGGTTGCTCTAGCAGTTCTATTCGATAATTGCAAATTGCGCGATCGTTCGTCGATGCTCGGGCCCCGCACGAAGGTCGCGCTGGATTCCTTTCGAAGGTACTGCAATATTCGCGGCGGTGCGGCGGTGGGGATAATTACTCGACCACATCGAGAATAAACGTTCCCTCGAAAAGTTGCGGCCAGATATCCGCCATTAATGAAATCGTTTTGCAAAAGTTCGGCCTACCCCAGGATATCCCGCGATATGATTTCGTTCGTGGCCAGGACTATGGTTCTGTCCCGTTCTCTTTCGACAGGCGGATCGACGTCGAACGGGATCGTCAAACCGTTCTATCTCGGCGGTCGACATCGAGTGCTCGTGGCTCCAGGGCCAGGAAGATCATTAGCGAACCGACTACTTCGCGATCCCCCTCCCCCTCTATTTTCATCTCTATTGCTCCGATTCCCATTAGATCTCTCCGGCCTATTCCATTGAACGGCAGCCCCGGCGAAGCCCATGTATGTCAAAGAAAACGAAACACTGACCAGGCTCTCCGGTTGCTCAACAGTAGTGGCAGTACCTACTAATAAATTCCGCGCATGTTTATGTGCAGTAAAAGTGACCGAACACAGGATCGAAAGTCTCTGTTTACATCCACCGAGCTGATCAGCTCTCGGATGCGTCTTTCTTCGACGATCTATGACGATCGCCTACCGATCGAATTCTTTAAATGAACATCTGACCCAGTCGGTATTCGGTAGAGATCAAAAAGATCAATGAAACATCGAATTCCATAGGATTTAACGCGACTTTATATCAGACTCGATTTACTGGATCTATTAATATAAGCAGGCAATAATGTTTTACTCAATCTAGCCGCCAGAAGCTTATCGCTAAACTTGTTTGAGACCTCCAGCCTAATCGTAACGGTATCATATATTGCCTGGTTTTGAGAAACTGGTTTTTGAGAAAATGTAAAAATTCGTGGGTCGGTAATATTTAATTTTCCGAGATATTTGCTAGCCCTTTGAAAATTTTAATTAAATGATTCGGAGTGGAAGCCTGTGGAACCCCATTTTTTGGAGATGCAAGCGCATCTTGAACCTCAGCATTGAAAAATGCATGAAATCCGACGCTCATATAATTGGATAGGTTAGCCAGCCGGCGTATAGGTCCGCGCATAACGCGCTCGGCGTTACGCAACAGTTACAGATATTGCGTCTGGTGATGCTTGCTCGAAACGCTATCAGCTGGGACAGAATGCGAGCGTATACGGGAGGCGAACCGGTTCCGCTGCTATTCAATATTCCTCCGCGATCCAGCGTGATCGTTCAATTGATCGCAGCGGCGCGCGGCGAAAAGCCGGGAAAATGAAGCGTCGGGCGATTCCTTAAATAATCCTCCCGGGGGAAGCCTCCGATTGAGCACTGATGTTTTCCGCATTTTCTAGGAGACTCTAAACGGGATAGGAAAAACGAATACGTTCGGTGATTCTATATCGTTGGACGCGCCGACGCGTGGTCCGCGATGAAGACATTTAATGGGTCCCATCAGCGATCCAGATGCTGTCGGGGCCACTCCTACCGGAAGCTGTTCAAAAATCGATACCCCCCTTGCTCCTCGCCGTGTGTGCTTCGTCTCTCCTCCTCTCTTTCTCTCTGGATCGTTCTGTTTCTCGAAGTTTCTCTCTGCCGCGAGGAAAGCATTCCTCATCCCGTGGTACCAGGAGACGTTTCTTCCGTTATAATGCACCGCCTCGACATAGTCATTTTATCCCCCGCGCTCGGGCTCTATCGTGGGCAGCCTCGGCTACTTAACAACGAGCGTTTTCAGCGTGTAGCCTGCATACCGGCGGTCGTATCAATTAGATTAGAGGATTTATTCGCGGTTAGGAGCCGGCCCCGCAAAGTTTTCTGTATCGGTATGCCTACTCGACCGGTACCTCCTGCAATAGGATCGTGTGTTGTGCATGCTCGCGTGTGCTGCCACAAAGAACCGCCGCGCCGGTACGTGCCAGTATCTTATTAGGGAAAGGCCCCCTCCCCCGTAACCCCTCTCGCCGTACCTATCTTCTCCTCCCTCTCCTTCATTCGTTGTCCTCTAACGACCCTCTTACCCTCTTCCTTCTTCCTTCGTCGTCGTCGTCGTCGTCTACGCCTTGTTCCGTACGCGTAGAGGAACGCCGTGTATTCTAAGCTCCGCGGAAAACATGGAACGGAACGCGTGTGCGGATGGTATGCAATCATGTCATTACAACGAGCTGTCCGCCAAGGGGAAGGGACGCATGCAAACACCACCGGTCGTTATTTATATGGGACACCGTGGGGCGACGGCCCTGGTACCCGCCAGGATGAGGGACACTTCCTGGCTTCGCCGTAACCTACTGAATTCGGAGGCGGCTGTGAGAATACCTTAATCTCCTAGCCAGAGACCACAAAGTTGGAACAGCCTGTGGGCTATGGGAATTGGTCTCGAAACAGAAGGACGGAAACTACCATTGTCCACCATCACCCAGTGAATCTGGAACGTAGAGAGGCCACTAAGAGGATGTAAGCTACCTGATGAACTGGTCCACCTTTGCTAATTTGGAACAGGCTCTAGCCAGGCTGTGCGGATACTCTAATCTCAAAACTGAAGGATTTCAGCTAGATTTGCTAAGGAAATGTTGAGGGAATTCCTGATGAGCTAGTCCACCACAACAAGATTAAAAATGACGAAGCACAACGAAGATGGAGTTATCGAAGAAGAAAGTCGCAGGGGATTATTGACCCCTGGATCGGATGGAAGAGGAATCCATAACGAAATTCCTAAAGTTAATTCGAACAGTGCTAGAAAATATACGAGGTTATCACCTCCATCGAAAGGTCCCATATCTTCCTCGCGGAGGCATTAAAGTGACCAAACTGCGGAACAATTTTCCTCGGATCGGCCATAAAAATTCCCGGTATTACACCATTGGTCGGCAATATTGAACGACGCACGTCCCCCAGCGTCTTCCGACGCGAGCCATTATAATCATTGCTAAATTAAATTTAATAAACGGTCCGTTACTCCTCGGAGCTACCTGGTACAGATAAATGTCCCATAAAAAACCATTATCGCAGACCGGACGCGCGATTCGGTACCCGTCTCCACATAATTGTCGCCGGGACGACCGTCGCTTCTATCACCAGGTCGTTCGGCCGAGCATCGCTGTTAACAGATCCTTCATAAGGTCCCCGGCGGAGTAGGGTTCTCAGAGTCGATTTGCATGAGCGTAACCGAGGATCGTCGAACGTTTCATCGGGAACAGATGAAACTGCTGCAACGTGCCGGCGAGAGAATCGGTGTGCTGCAGCGTCCCGAAACGAAGCGGACTTCATAAATTCACTTAATCTCCGTGGAGATGCGAATCTCGAAAGAGGAGCAAACAAGAAGCCGGGCGCGTTCGCGTTTCGTCGTCATCGTCGTCGGGGAAGATGCAGCGTTTTATAACTTCATAAAGCGGAGCAATGAAGCGTGCCGCGTCTCCTCCGACCGCGAAGAATATTCCGCGACGACGAGGGACGCTTTTAACGTATCATTGCGGCCGCTGGATACATCGGTCTCGGTGTGCGAGAGAGACTCTCTCTCAACAGAGTCCCGCGCTGGAATGCGGAGCCGCCCGTTGGAAAAATAAAATCGAACGAGAGGAGCCTCTCGGCAACGCGGCGAGGAGAGAATCCGACGAAACGTAGCGTGTCCGTTATGGAAAACGAGCATTCCTGCGGACAAACAAATTGGCCGATACCGGGGACAGGTACGCGCAACCTAGTAATTAATGTCCGCGAAAGGATGATCGTCCGCGGAGGAAGCGATTCGTTATTGGGGCCCCGTTATCGAGCACCATCGCTTCCTCAATATAATTGAATTAATAGAATCGAGACACGGCCGCGCGCGGTCCACGGATATATCAGCCACCTCTCCCCGCCACCGCCATTTTCCACGCGTCCTGACCGGTGGACACTTCAAGAGGACAACGATCCCGAACGCCTTTGTGCGGAAGTGAAAACAGTAGTTTCCCATGCCATAATGCTCGGTTATATGAGTCCGACCAATACGGCACGATACTAATTTTCGAAGTATGCCCAAAGTGTATGCTTAAAGTGTGTGCTTAAAGTGTGTGCCTAAAGTGTGTGCCTGAAGCGTGTGCCTAAAATGTGTACCTGAAATGTGTGCCCGAAGCGTGTGCCTAAAATGTGTACCTGAAATGTGTGCCCAAAGTGTGTGCTAAAACTGTGCCAAGCAACAATAGCTGACAGTAAAGATTGCACAAATAATTAACTAAGCGCGAATAAATTTCCCAGGATTTTTTGACGAGTAATGAAATTGTTTAGAGAAAGAATTAGTTTGCAAGGAGATATTCGATCCGCGTTCTTGCGATATGTTCCGGGTCAACGGCAATAAGAATCCCGGGTCGTTTAACGCCGCTCGGTCGACAAATTAACGCCGGCAGATCGAGCTACCGATACACTCTGCGAGAGGAGAGACCCCGTCCGTCGATCGCCGATGAAGAAGCGCGAACATTCGACCCGATCCAAGGAAAATATTACACGACCAGACGCGGTGGCCTGTTCGAGAAATCGCCGGCATCTATTAGCCCGAGCGCCTCGCGTCGTGTTCTTAAACACACCTGGCCGAGACGATGAAGAAATTACGCTGGAAACGCTCCTGGATCGGCGAGATTTATTCGACGGTATTCGCATAATAGAACGCCACTAAACGAGTCCTCTTAATCTTCGGTTTTCCGAAAAAAAATGTGAGATCAATGTGCCAGTTGCGACTTATTGAGTTTGAACACTACTCCACTTTAATTGAGTCTTTGATGCATTAACATTGCAAAAGAATATAACATTTTCATGTTAACATTAAATTGAAATCGTGACAATACAATTTTCCTTCGATACAAGGCGATGGGCTCGAGGTGTCTTTCGCCGTGTTACGGATCATGGTACCCACTCGGCTTGGCCATGTTGTTCAGTGGGCCGAGTAGCAAAATTAAATGAATTAAGAAAGTAGAATTGCAGACCAGGGGTGTCGTAGATCGCGCAGCATTCGCTGGTGGGTCTAAGGATGGATTCGCGGTATTTCGCGCGAAACCTGGTCGCGTTCCCGTTGTGAATCACGCACGCACCGGAGGCGTGGATTTATTTTGCGAGTCCATTTCGTAGCATCGGCTCGCAGAGGATGAGTCATGGCGGTATTGTTCGGCCGGACGAGGAGATACAACACAAATCATTTCCTGCCGTATCCCTATCTATCTGCCTTCGCGTTTACGCGGCTGCGGCCGTGTGTGCGTATCCGCGTGTCCTGTGCACGCGCGCTCGGATATTCGCGAGCCCCCGACTGTGTTGGTACGTACACCACCTATACAGTTACCCGGGGCACATAGGTGCAACGACGCACAACGCATCTCACGCTCGAGTGCACGCGTCGCGCAATCGTCTAGCGTCGGACGCGCGTGCACGCGACGCTTTGCGAAAACCGTTTCTTTCGCGGACGCGATGCCGCGCCGGAGCTTTTTGTTCGATTCGAGAAAACGCGGCACGCGCAACGCTCCGCAACGTCAGCTGCCGCCCTCTCTTTCCCTGCCCACCCGACGTCTGTCCGTCTTACGCCTTCTTCGGCTCCTCCCTTCGCCGCTTCCTTCCGCGTCCTCTGCAATCGATACATGCGAATTATGCGAAATTGAGGGCTCCAACGGCTTATTATTGCCATGATGCACAACTCTGTCTTCTGTCGCTTGTCCTCTAAACGCCGTTCCATTCGCAACCCGACGCTCCCCTCCTCCTCCTGCACGCGCATCTTCTTCTGGGTCGCGCCCATCCCACTGGACGTTTTCTTCAAACAATAATCAACAAAATTGATTTTTTTTAATTTTTTAAACGAGCCGGATTGTTCGAAGTACCGCGCGCCGTGTTACAGTAAATAGCGATATTTGTCAACGACCGCGTACACGATAGTTGTCAAGTGCCTACCCACTCCACCGTCATGCTGTTCTTCTCTACGTTCGACTTTCTTTTGAACTCTCGGCGCGGTAGGCGCAGTTATAAAAAAATAATGTCGGTATGCGATAGTTGTCCGCGCAGAACACAGGCTGTTTGACAAGAATCGCGACTTTACTGTAGTTAGGCGTTGAAATCTGTTGAATGTGCATCTTCTCGAGGGTCAACTTACGAGGCACTGAGAGTATTAGCGACAGCAAGGCTAGATCCGGGGATGAGACCGGTAGTATCGTCGAAAATGGAGGGGGTACGGTCGGGGGGAGGGGTATCCTCTAAAATCGGTATGTTCTGCGGTCCGGTCGTTGCACGTGCGTCGGTCGGGCCCGGGTTTTTGCCGGGCCGCAGGAGTGAAATCGTTCTCACCAAATCCTTTGAGTGCGGTGCCACCGGTTTTTGCCGGTCAGTTGAAAATCGGTGGACAGTGGAACCGGGTCGATCCGCGTATCGGGCAGCATCGCGATCGAGCGGGAGTTCTGCGGTCGTGTTCCGGCCAATAATTGACCCCGACGCGTCTCTCGGTCCCGGCGCGTACATTATAAATGCGTGCGCGGCTACTACCAACCGGCAACCAGGTATCCGTCCCGACCTAGTGGGTAGTTAAGAAGTGGCTGCAGCTTCGACGTGACGTGTTATGGCTTTAACCGCAACAACGCGCCTCCGACCGCAGGAGCCCTTTACTTTGCTCTTTACTCTTGGCCCTCGCAACACGCCGTCTCCTCTCCTCTCCTCTGTTCTGTGAGTCGAGCCGCATCACGGCGGCCGCTGCTGCCTCGCCCATAATTACTCCGCGATGATACCAATGGTATCGATCATCATCCGGCTACCCCTTCGTTCTTCGATTCCTCGCCCGGTTGTAATCCCCATTAGCCAGCCGTAATTACGACCCCGTATTATGTACGGATGCTGCGCTGCGTTTCTACGGACGTCACCCCCCCCCCCCCAGCTCTCTTCTCTCTTTCTTTCTTCAGCGACTCTCGCCCCTTTCGCTTGACGAGGTAACTGGATCCAGGTGGACCATGTCTCCTTTCTTACAAACCCACGGCGCGAAACTAGGGACCACCAATCACCCTAAAAACGTCGATACAAATCTAGGGACAGGTCCAGGGATAAGTCTAGGAACAATATAAATCCAGATCTTTATGTTGAAACAAATTGTCTGCATTTTTGAAATTTTACTCGGGGTAAAAATTCACCCATTTCCATTTTTTGCATATTGTAGAACGATTGATTTATTTCTCCGTGTGTTGTGACATATATTTCTTTAAAAAATCACGTTAAGAAATGAAACATAATCTGTTAAAAATGTTAAACAAAAATGGTTGATCTATTACCCAGATAGCACCAGACGTCCGTTGACATTATTCGGACGTCCGTGAGATGTACAGAGGTCCACTGGACATCCATAGGATATCCGGGTGCTATTTGGGTATCGTAAACTCATTTATGTGATTATTTCTAGGGAGCGTATGAGGATTAAGGAAGTGGCATCAAATAATGTTTTCAAACCTAGGGACAAGTCTAGAATTCCTCCCAAAATCCATCCGACCAAGGTCGAGCGTTTCTAATAATTGTAATTACAATGCCACCGACGTGAACCGCGGTTACGACTCGACCGGCAAAAAGTAGGATAATCAGTGGCAGCAATCATCACAGTACGCTCCCGGCTTTCTGAGAATTGTCTGTAATGAACTCGATCTTCGAAGGTGTAAAAATAAAAGAATCGGCCGTCGAGAGGAGTCCTTGCAATAATCGATGAAATCGTATCCGATTTTCTCGATTCGTCCTTGCGCGGTGCGTGTTAAAACAGACTGCTTCGTTCAGAGGTTAGATCGAGGTCGCCGGATTAAGACTTGTGTCCCCACGCTTCCTATGTCACGTGACTAATTCTGCCAAAGAGGATGTAAAAATTCGGATTAATTCCAGTATGTGTACCTGGGTATTTGTCACGTGTACGATTTTTTTCAGAATTTTCAAAATGAGGGAAACTGGGTAAAAAGATATAATGATTTCCAGTTTACTCTGGGTAACTTAACCTTGCAAACGTGTAAACAGAGTTGGGCAAAAATTTTATTCACATAAAAATTTCGAATAAATTAGGTTTTTTCCAAGTGGGTTTTATACGGAATTTTTATTTTGATAAGATTTTTGCCCAACTCTGCTTGTAAACTTCTTCTGTTGATGTACGCATCGACATTAATCTTCTGCTGGAAGACCTTTTGCGGGACCATCGTCAGGAATGTTTCAGATTCCTGGCTGAATTGTTGCAGTCGAAAAAAAGAAATAAATAATACGTGCTACCATGGTATATCATGAAAGATAGGATCGATTAAGATCGCAAGTAATCGACAATTAATCTCCGTTATTAATTCCCCGGTTCCGTGTAATTCCAGACCATACTCCGCATCGTTTAAAACAACACGTGTACACTGAAGTTGAAAACAAAAAATCTACTGAGGCAGATAGGAAACGATTTACCGAGCATGCGTTTAATATTAGTTCAACTCATCGCGCGGATACCTCGCTTGATACTGCACCCTACTCGAAACAAAACATTGCAGTCTGTAGAATCTAATTAAGCCTTGTCCACTGATAAGAAATCTAGCAAAAAGGATGATTACTGCATCGGGGCTTATATAAAGCGCGGTAAAAGGAACTAACAAAATCGCGATTTCTACATTCGTTCAATCCTTTTCCTATATGAAAAACATTTCAACGAAATCCATTTTCTTCCAAGGAAGTACAATATTCGTACCCTGTGTGTTAATTAAAAAAATGGCTAAAAATTTTAATTCTTCTTCTTTTTATAAAATAATCCGTTTTACTGTTCCGTAAGTGACTAGAACTTATTTGTACTTCGTAATTTCCTACAAAAAGAGAAAATGTGTATCTGTTGTATGCTTATATGTTTTCCAATAGCTGTACATTAACAGAACCAAAATAGAATTTTATTTCGATTTAAAGGAGAAATTACAGTAAATATTCTATGGACGCAAGAAGGTGTTACACGTTGGATGCAAAAAAAATATCCCCTCCACTGCGAGCTACCCCGGTCGCCGAGCAGTGTAAACATGCCGCCTAATCTGATCTCGGGTCGGGTATATCGATGTGGACCACTACTAATCCAATTACAAAACTTCGTTATTTTCCATTATTTTTTTATGGGACTTCCATTAACCTATTTGTGACATTTTTCTAATTAAAATGACACTAAACACGATATAATTTCAACTGTATTCAGTGGTTTAATTGACGGTATACATTATGCTTCACATGTGTACAGTAAATATGGGCCGAATTATATCTCGTTTGGAGGGGATCATTTCAATCAGAAAAACGTCACAAATATGTTGTTGAAATTTCATTAAAAATAAGTACAAACAAACAGGTTTCATTTATTGCACGAAGCGGTCTCATCGGTATATTTTTTGCTGCACTTCGGCCCGTCTCTGTTTACACGCGCTGTCCTTTTCTACGTTCGGCTCGGTCTTTGAAGGACAAGAAAATAGTGTCTCTCTACGAACTATGCAAACGAACCACCCCGAGGCCCTTGCGCCCATCGAATATTTACTGTAATAGCATACAAATTTATTAGACCCTGTTCAAAATATTCATCACGAGTCTGAGACGATATTGTGGGTTAGGTTCTACCCTGAGCCCCACATTTTTCTTTTAGTGTTTTGCGTAATGCATTCATTACTCTCTTAAGAAAAAGGAAAAGGTCTGGGTTAGGTTCTAACAAAATTTGTTTCAATTTTGTTAGAGTTGGTCGTAAGAAGAGAATGAAATTTTCATTTTAAATCGAAACCGTGCGAAACTGGATCAATTCGCGAAACTTTGTCAAGAACCTTCTGCTGCCATCTGTGTTACGCCGGCTCCGTGGAACAGCTCCACAAGTTGCATCGTCGGTAGCCTCGGTAGGTAAGAACGGGACCGAGTCCCTGCACCGGAAGCAGCATCGACTCCCGGATACAAGATCGATGTGTAAATCAGGTTGGGACATCGAGCAAGCTTGATGATCAATGACCGACGATGCTCACTTGTCGAAGTTCAAAGGCGGCGACGCGTGGAAAAACGGATTCGCCTTGTCCGCGGTGTTCTCATTAATAACGGCAATTAAGCCTACACCTTCCTCGACAGAGGAAGCTTTCCACGATCCCATCGATCACGCACACGCCGGCGATGTTGTGATCTCGACTTATCAATCGCTGCTTAACCTTCTAGCCTAGCTAGATTTCAATGGTGCACACCGATCTTGTCCTTTCACTGATCGTTTAGAAAGTTATGCGTAAACTGGGAAAGAATGTGGTATTATGTATATAGATATAGCATACCGTGGATGCAGTTGTATGCAGAGATTCGATAAACCTGCAGCATTATGGCTGTGGTAATGGCGAGCACCGGCGAAGGTGAAGCTGTGACGAAATTCGTGCGCTGATGTATATAGGGCGTGAGTTGTTATAAATATTTCCGTGGCGCGCAGTTACCGTTTCACAACAAACGACACTCCATCGTTCCATTTGTTAATTTATTCTGGAACCATACGACCTCCAATTGTTATGCCTTCGTTACTGTAGGATCCAGAAATATTTGTTCAACATTGAACAAATATTCTGACAACTCTTGAATATGCAGTTTGCTCTGGCAAAGCAACTCTGCACACTGCCCGATTAGGCTACTTGGAAAAGTCACTTGAAAAGCGACTACTTTCAGCGAGGAATTTTTTTATTCAGCTGGGTGGATTAAATAAACTATCGTGGAACATATTTGGAAAGAAACAACCTTTTCCTTTACAAAAATGTTTGCGCGGTTCAAAAGTTATCAGCGAGAAAGCGTGGACCAATCAGAGCGCGGGTGCCGCTGAGTGTGGCGCTGGCGTTGGTCGAGCCGGGACCCGTCTATAATAGGTGCGCTGTGATTGGTCCGTGTTTTTCGTTGATAACTCGCGAATGGAGCGGCGGAGAAGATTTTCGCAAAGGAGAAAGTTGCTTGAAATGACTTCAGGAAGCTTTTTAATTAAGTGCAATATTTTTGGGACACTCTGTAGAAGGAAATCGTGTCTAAGAAGAATATACCGGGGATCCATCAGGCTCGTTGCCGATTGCCCGGCATTTCTCGATCGTTTCGAGAGCGATCGGGACACGGGCGTGTTTGTGTCAACGTGTATTGCACGTGGGCGGCGCGATATGAGAGATCGCCTCGTTACCTTCCAGCGTCTGTACACCCGCTTCCAGAACAGAGCACACACCGGACCGTACAAAACCGTCCGGGGGAAACAGGTTAGCCGGATACACGGTTTATAAATGTTTCTCCGTGCGTTCTGAGATATTGCTTTTCCTGGTTAACTAGCTGGGTGTCCGAGATATCGGCCGCGGCCGCGGAAAGTTGACGTCGAATTGCCATCGCGTCAGGCACCGGTAATTAAAATGGCTTTTCCCGCGGGCGGTGCGTATTTCAAACGCTGATAACGAGAAAAGAGAGAGACACACGCTATTTATAGTCCCTACGGTAAGTATCACCGGCTCCGTGTATACATACTGTGCGCATGTATATGCGGTGCGCAGAATCTATCTGGAAAACACGGTTCCACCGGTAACACGATATCGGGCAATTCCGGAGCGACCGCTTGCGTCAATCGCGAGAAAAAACCCGGTCGGCGTGGGCCGTTTCGCGAAAGACAGCGGCGAAAATCCGATCGACGATCGAGTATTTCGATCGAACAAATTTTGAACGATTTCAAGCATGTTTATGCAGGATAAAAATTGTCTGAAACCCACCGTACTTTTACCGGAAACAAATCAAAATTTATTTCCTCCTGCCACTAGATCTATAAAAATAACAAAAATATGTCTATCCAAATTATTCAGCCATTCTACGTTTTTTGAGACCGAAAGAAATGCTTCAGATAAAAGTTGTTTACTTCGAGGAGCCTATTGTGTGATGACATTTGAAGGTCAACATAGTTTTTTTAAATGGAATCTGATATTTTCGAACTCCTACGTTTGTAGCCCTCCGCGAGACAATTTCAACGATATAATCATACAAAGTTATTCAAGGTCATTGAAGGTCATAAATATAAGAAAGGAGGAAAAATATAAATTCGTTGTGAATACTTATGTAATGGGATATTCTCAGTTTCATTGATGAAATCAGGCTGATTTAAGTAATCCAAAAGACAAAGGGCATTGGAAAAGTGGAAAAGGGCTATGGCTCCGGTAAACCGGTTAATTACCGAGAGATTCGCGCGAGAAGATTGGCAGGGTGGCGGTGGTTCGTGGCGAAACGAATCCGCGAATCCGAAGTAGCGGGATAGGGCTGGTCGTCGATTAATAATGGTTCCCAGCGTCTAATTCCAGCCCTTCGGGAGGTATGACGAATAGTCGCGTTATCCACGCGAGTCCGTGCTCGGGTTTCGGGCTTGGTGGGACCAAGGGTTTAGCTCTGTTTCTCTCTGCTCCTCTATCTCTCTCTTCGTAACAGAGAAGGGGGTTGAAGGGGGTGGCAGATTGATCCGTCACGGAGCGCGAGCACAATCACCCCCATTAGACATTATGTGCCTCCCGGCCACACGTACACGCACTTACGCCAAGCTCACCTACCCTGTGGAGCACACGCGTGCTTGGGTGTGTGTGCGTGCGTGAAGCGTTACCGGGCCGGCCACCGAAATGCATCCACTCTGTACAACGGCGGCTCTGAGCTATGATACTAGTGCTGATCTACGGTACTGGCCGCAACGGCGCTGCAACAAATCCGGGATTCAGCCTGGTCGCCGTCTTTAACGGCGGATCGGTTGCCCTAACTCCGTCCTAGGCGAGCCGGAACACGGACGAAACGCAATGCGCTTCCTCCGGGTGTCCCTAATTCCTCAGATTCACGCAGGGGTTAAACATCAAATGACTAAGCCTGCTAATGACTCTATCGTCAGATTTTTTGGAGTGGGTCTGGGTAACCACCTTTAGCGACGTGTGGGGCTGAAGCTTGGTAGAAAGAGTCCTTTCCTGATCAGCTGGAGGACGGGGTTAGACCCCTTGCACCTTGATGTCCACCTTGGATTGTGCCTTCTTAACATAATCGCGATCGATGGTCTTGTTTGGTGGGAAACAGTGTCCTTGCCGTCGTAGTATTGTGGAGCAAATCCAAGATAGGGCTTCCTCTTCAATCCAGCGGAACTGCTAATGACTCTATCGTCAGATTTATTTGGATTAAGTCTGGGTAACCAGCTTTAGCGACGTGTGGCGCTGAAGCTTGACAGGAAGAGTCCTCTTCTGATCAGCTGGAGGACGTCAACCGGGTTAGACCCCTTGCATCTTGATGTCCACCTTGGATTGTGCCTTCTTATCATAATAGCGATCGATGGTCTTGTTTGGTTGGACAAATCGCACAAATCACCGTTCTCCAAAATTCCAGCAGTGTCCTCGCCGTCGTGTTGTGGAATAAATCCAGGATGAGGCATCCTGTCCAATCCAGCGGAACATTCGTTCGATTTTACGGGGGGGGGGAGGGTGGCGGCCGGGAGAAGAGCCGCGGGTTGTATATACAGGATCCCGCGCTTGTTCGAATTCAGCCCGCATCCTCGCTCGATTCTGAAAACCGAACGACACGAAAGCGCGTGCGGCGACACGGCGCGCTGCTCACCATTTCCCGCGACTGGGCGAAGCCACCCACGTAGCCCGACGCTCGTTTGTCATCCGACAAATAGCCTTTCTGCCGACCGCGTTACACGAGAAGAGTCAAGTACGTGTGTCGACACGAGCGCGAGAGAGCCGCGCCGTACGCATGTCCCCCGTCCTCCCACCGAAGGAGATTCGCACTCGTAAGATTATTATTATCTTAACGGCCACGGCCGGGCCCGGCCCGAACCCGGCCCGGGACGGCGATATTTCTCCGCAACAGAAATACCTTACCAACCCATTAATTCTCGCCGGAACACCACGGACGCACTGTCGATCCTGAGCCCTGTAACGACAACGCCCGATGCAAGATTAGCAAACCGCTTGAAATTTTTCTCTTGAGAAATTCGGGGGTGGGCTAGCCTACCCTAATCTACTCGTATCTTATACATTTTTACATATGTACGGATCGTGGTTTTCCCAAGTTTTTGTACATCAAATGCGGAATATTTTTGTATCGCTAAGTCTAAATTCGTGTAGCGAATTCACAGGAATAGCGGCAGGAGGGTGGCAAGCCTAAGGGCGAAAAGTAGGTTCGTGTCTTGCTGTTCGTTTTCGCCGCCGGGATCCTTCATCGCCGCACTTACAACATCTGGCCGGGAAGCAGGGCGAGGTGGTAAAGTCGGCGGTGAAGAAAAAAAGCGACGTGGTAAGCGATACGAGGATTCACTGATGGATTAGACGCTATTCGAGGAATGCTTGAACGGCGACCCTGGTATCCGGCTTGATCGATGCTTTCTTCTCCGAGTGGTCCGCCGGTGATTATTCGTGCGAACGGACGAATCACCGGTGCATCTGTTTAACGCTGGATTACCCGAGAGACCACAGGGACAAAGAAAAATCGGTGGAAAATTGCGAGAAAATTCAACCCTTGCATTGACACGTTCCCCAGCGAAAAACCACCCCTTTGAAACTCTGTCACACACGTGAACTCTTTTTGTTCCCCTCGATTGCAATCAGGGGTTATAGTTGACAGTAATTATCCAGTAATAATAAATATTAAAGAGAAATAAACATTATCTTTTAAACAATTTTAACCAGTTGAAAATCGATGTTTCTAAATTCTCTGAATATTTTATACCAAATTTCACTTCCTTCTTAATCTAGTGAAAAACCACCCCCTTGTCTGGTACACACATGAACCTTTTTTTCCCTTCCCCAATCGATTCTAATTTCCTAGGGGTTATATTTGACAGTGATTATTAGACCTTATTTGATTATTAGATCTTCGTGCAAAATAAAAAATGTTTGCATTGATTGAAAGATACAGGAGTGAAATAAAAATTTCTTTCTTCTTTTGATTATCTGATTAAGCTGAAACCAATACGCTGATGTCTTTAAATGTTTCTAATATGTTCACTGTTTTAAATTGTGCTTACCCATTTTTGTCATAAATGCATCAAATTCGCAGTCTAGTGATTATAAATATATTACTGAAGAGCCAAGCAATAAATTATTTCCTTCTTTGAAACAATTTTAACAAGTTGAAAACCGATGTTTCTAAACTCCGAATTTTTTTGTTCCAAATCCCATCTCTGCGATAAAAGCACACACGTCTGGTAATTAGTTGAAGACTGTTAATCTGTACGAGAAAATGAGGACGGCCCCTCCAAGGACACTCCCGGAGCTATTAATCACGGTGGTCGCAGAGGGCCTTCGAAATTTTTTTAACCCCGTAAAGATGGAAGCAGTCGAGATTTTCTATGTAGGGGATGAAAGGGCGCCCGAGGAGAAGGGAGAGAGAGAGAGACAGAGAGATAGAAGGGAGGAGCAAGGACGCGAGGTGAGATGAATAAATAAGAGGGTTTTGAAAGGCGTTCGCTGTGGTCTAGGAGGTTATTACGTGGCGTCACGCGATGATGTATCCGCGCTGGTTCAGATTGTCTCCGCGAGATGGGACCACCAACCGTGAAATATGCACCAACCCCTAGGATAAACCCCCTTGAGGCACACCACCCACCCCCTTATTCACCACCACATCACCACCTTCCGATGCCGAAAGAGATCCTCCTCGCGTCTTCTTGTCAGAGGCAATCTGCGTTGTATCCCCTGACCAAATTTCCATATTAATCTCGCTGAGCCTGTGTCTCTAGAACATAATTAATCTATTATCACCCCAACCACGCAGGGTAATTTTCAAAATCCAATTTCACGATTTTCTACTTGTAAAAATAATTGTTGTATTCCCTGGTACCACTGGACAGCTTCTGTGTTGGTCTTGCATATCTTTTTACAATAATATTATATAATAAATATAAATATAAACCGGACATAATTAATCCATTATCACCCCAACCACGCAGGATAATTTTAAAAATCCAATTTCACAATTTTAAACTTGCAAAAATAATTGTTGTATTTCCTGGTAAAAATTATATTTTATAAAAAATAGGACATTCCATTTAAAAAAATGAAGGTGACCTTCACATCTCCGTAGCGACTTCGCTCAGGAAAAGAAGATTAACGCCATATTACAGGCCCTGTTGTCCCGTGCATCTGTTGTTTCGAAAACTTTTCTGCTACTATCATACTTTCGGAGTTATTGTATGTGGCAATAGTTACTGCCTCATCCTGTATGACTGTTGTTATTGACAGCAGCGTTTGGTTTGCATTAATTCAGCGTGATACTTCGTAAGGGATTCTGCCCGACTGGTGAACATTTTTGTGGAAGCTGAATGACTCTCGCCATTAAGGGTAGACCGCGGTCGATAGCTTTTAAAATGTTTTGGCAAATCGAAGCGGCGATCCTCCCCCCAAACTGGAATATCGCGATGGTACATTAGAAGGGATATATTTGGCCGATGTAGCAATAATTTCCATGCATATATATACATGTGTGTGTACGTAGGTGGTACAGTGACGGCACATAGATCACAAGGGCTCGCCGACACGCGACAGCACGTGCCCCCATCCCCACCTCTCTCGCTCTCTCCCTTTCTCCTTCCCTGTGTCCCTCTATTCTCTATTTCTCTCTATCAAGTTCCACGTGCCTCTGTACTTAGGGTGAACTTCATGAGCTTTCCACCCACTACAAACGACAAACCGCTCGAGTAGATCCCCCTTCGTTTCGTATGTGGCATAACCCTTCTTCCAGCCATTATGCTGACGCTATTCATGCTTAATACAACGGATCTCCGGAGTATCCGCTCCGGCCGTGGAAATTCCTCCCTCGGAAAATATCGTCCCGACACACAGTGGTCCGAATCGAGAAATTCAATGATATTTCGCCAAACATCAACTTTCTCATATTAATATCTGACCAACATGTATCTCTCCTTAAATGTTCATGGATTTCGAAAATGAAGAAAATAAATCAAATATAATCCAGATTTGAATTATACAAACACTTAAAGTTGGACATTTCAAAATTGGAATCTTTTACGCGGAAAAACTGTTCTGTTTCTTCGTGGTGTCCTGAGGAGCTCGGTTGATATTTGGTTTCGATTTTTCTTTTTGTTTTGAAGAGCATTCTTTTGAGATAAGAAATCGTGCACGCCATTAATAATTATTGTATATAATGTCTTTCTATAATGTTGAATGAAATAAAGAAAAATCTCAAAATGCTTTACAGTTGACAAGGTGTATTTTTTTTGTCCCAGGGGATCGCGCATTGTAACAAAATAGAATATTTTCAGTAGATCTTCCCCTGTAAGATCATGTAAAAATCATGCCCCGCTGTGTCACTGTTGAAGTTATTATCCATCCGCGGCATATCATCTTATGCGTAGACAGACTGATATTAATCAAATTTGCCAGTGTACGACAATTACCATAGAAAATTCTATAAATAATATAATTCCATTGTATTGTATAGTATCGAATAGATTTTGAAAAGCTGGATTTAATACAACCTTAATTAAAAAAATTATATTATTTTACAGATAATTTCGTCTTCGCAGCGAATAGATATTATAAAATTCAAGGAGTATACAGAAGAAACGGCTAAATATTTTATCACAAATTACAGCTGGTACTATATGCCAGCATCTGTACACAAAATATTGATTCATGGTGCAGAAATCATAAAGTATGCCTTACTTCTGATTGGCCAATTAACGGAAGAAGCTTTAGAAAGCAAACACAAAGATTTTAAAAAATTTAGATTGAAAAATATAAGAAAATTTTCCAGATCGATTACGAATGGAGATTTATTTTATAGACTTCTGTTAACATCTGATCCGTATATATCCATTGCACGAATAAACTGTAAGAAAAAGCATAAACAATTAGATGCGGAAGCTGTAAAATTAATTATTGAATAGCGTTAAAAGATATGCAGTTAAATAAAATTTATATTTGTTATTGTTTATCTTGTTAAAATATGTAATTGTTGTTATTTATTTATTTTTTTCAACCTGTCTGTCAGGTAACATTATTACATTATGAAGTCCAAGTTTTATGGCAATATCTCTTACGGTTCAAAAGTTATACAGAAATGTCACTGAATTTCTCGATTCGGACCACTGTGCGACATTAGGGCCTCCGGGAAAACGGAAAATTTGCATGGAAGTCTCGATCAATTGTAGCAGTTCATGTTTGCAACATTAGATAGGACGTACCTCATTTGTTTTTAACCAGGGACCAAAAATAACAGTTGTTCTAAAATTTTCAACGATAAAAATCGTTAGGAAAAAGTAGATTATTATTGAAATTTAAAATAATGGACGCAAAATATAAAGAAAAAATTTCAGAGAAGAAAATGATTAAGAATATCGATTTTTATACTTTTTGGTTACAAATAACGGTTATTATTATATCCTCCTCCATAACTGATATCGATGAAGAAAAATCTATGGATCAAATTATTGCAAACTCCAACACTCTTTAGAATAGTATTGATTTTTTTATTTGGTCGTTGCACACTTTCAAAAGTGTAGGCTACTTATGAAATTCATTCGTCATTAATTTGTGTTATTAGTAGACTGCGGATCTCTATGCGAAATAAAAATTTCTTACCCGAACTGCAGCAAACTGGAGTGAAATAAAAATTTATTTTCTTCCCTATTATGTTGAGTAGGTTCAAAATAATATAATAACATGTTTAAATTTTCCAAATATTTTTGCTATTTTAAATTACACCTACTCATTTTTCTCATAAATGCATCAAAAATCCGCAGTCTAATTTTTAATTTAATTTAATTTAATTTAATTTAATTTAATTTCAATTAATTTAATTTAATTTAATCTTAATTTAACCCTCGCAGATCTTTCCTTGCGAGGGTTGAATCAATCTTGCCAGCAAAAATTCTAAAATAATTCACTGTCGTGTATGCCACTAGCTAGAATGTTCATGAATTTTTTCGTAATTTTTTATTGGGCAGAACACAAGAAATAATTCATTAAATTTGTGGTAGCCTAGCTACTCTTATGAAGCAGAATGCGAAGTTGATTCGTATGGTAGAGAATTTACGCACATGTTCTAGTACCGAAACACGGTCGCTCGGAAGACACAGAACGTAAATAGTAAATGTCATTGAGGCTCCGATCCATTCAGTAACGAACGTCGATCACTGATTTGGACAGTATTAGTCGGTAGTAAACAGCCGTGAGGATCGGTCGTGTCAGAAAAGTTTTCGGGCAATATCGAATGGTGATCGTTTTAATTTATAATAGTGACGGGCTGTTATCGAACGGACAGCGACATGTCGGTGATGTTGGACATCTTTGATGTATGGACTAATTTTAAAGTTCCATCGAACTGCGGGGACAGTCTGAAGGGCGCTGGATCGCCGCTGTTTCTATACAGTGAGTCCATTTTACCACGTTTTTTTTTCCTTGAACAATTGGTATGACCTCGATTAACCGCATCCCGATTATAAACAAATATTTTAATTTTATATAATTATGATAAGTTTACTAATTTATATATTAATTTAAATTTGAATTCTTTTGAATTTCATAGACATTTACTAAATTTTTTATTTTAATTTAAAATGTACCCTCAATTTTAAATTCTATATAATTATAACGAATTTATACTAATTTATATATTAATTTGAATTACCTCTTTTAAATTTCATATAAATTTACTAAATTTTTTATTTTAATCTAAAATATACCCGCAATTTTAAATTCTATATAATTATAATGAATTTATAATTTTACTAATCTTTATGTTTTAATTTAAAGTTTACCCGAAATTTTAAATTTCATATGATTATAATTTTACTAATTTATATATTAATTTGTTTTTGAAGTAAAAAAAATCATTAAGGGGTGAAATCAATTTTTATTTTATGTTTGCTGCCCACAATTAATGTAGAACATTTTTATTTTGCATGAAGACCCGCAGTCTAATGATTATATTATGAAGGGAAATAAATTTTCGAAAATAAAAGATTTATTTTGGTTTATAATGTACATTTTAATTATGTCCATCGGGCCTTAATTTATCCGGACTGTTTGTCTCCCGATCAAGCTGGCCAATCGAGGTCCTACTGTATTGAACTTTGAATCTTGGTAATTTTAGAAAAATTTTTGGAACCCTCAGAAAATATCCACAGTCAATTCTACAAATACATTTAGCTTGCTGTTGATTTTTTAAACAATTGATATATATTGAATTTTGAATCTTGGTAATTTTAGAAAAATTTTTCGAACCCTCAGAAAATATCCACAGTCAACCTGTTGATTTTTTAAACAATTGGTATATATTGAATTTTTTATCTTGGTATGATTGAGTGTTCAGAAAAAATTTTGGAAATATCCGTAAAATATTCACAGTCAATTCTACCAGTGAACTTATCTTCCTCTTAATTTTTTTAATTAATAATGGTACATTGAAACTTGAATCTTGGTAGCTGAATTTTTAGGAAAATATTTGCAACCCGTCAGAAATATCCAAATTTTTGGAAACCACCATAAAATATTCACAGTCGATTTTTTAAAAATATATCTTCCTCTCAGCTTCTCAAACAATTGGTAATTTGAACTTGAATATTGATAGTAGAATTTTTAGGAAAATATTTGCAGCCCCTCAGAAATATCTCAATTTTTGGAAACCCCTATAAAATATTCACAGTCAATTTTTTAAAAATATATCTTCCTCTGATTTTCTCAAACAATTGGTGATTTGAACTTGAATAGTAATAGTTGAATTTTTAGAAAAATATTTACAACTCCCCGGAAGTGTGCAGAGATTTGTCGCGTCGAAATGGAAAGTGTTCTCGATCGCCTGGATCATATAGGCGATTTTCGCGTTCCCGTTTAACGAAACCGCGATCGGTGCCGGATCATTCGATTCAATTAAGCCCCGAAGCCCGACGGTGCTCATTAAGCTCCGCGGCTGACGGAACAGGAGGTAAACCAAACTGTTCATCTCGTAAATTCGTCGACGAATTGTAGCCCCGTGCACGCACAATAATCGCGTCTAAACAAGGGGATGACGGACAGCGCGTAATCATATTACGATGGCATGGCCTTTAGCTCTCTTGGGGATCGAGGAGGGCTGCGAGTTTGACATTTAGCATTTCCCTCTACAGAGAGAGAGAGAAAGAGAGAGAGAGAGTTCGTCTATCATCAGGAGGATCCCACTCTCGTAACATTTGCCAGATATATGGCACGTTTTCCCGGCTACAAGGAGAACCCACCAGCTCAATTTGATTCCCGGGCTCGTATTTTCAGAAGAACTGCCTTGCGGGACATTTCCAACTCGAGATCCAACGATTTCCTGCTGTGTAAACTCGTTGCACAATTGAAAAGCTAATTGCAAGATCTGTGTGCCGCTAAAGTACTCGAATTTCCCTCTTCGTAGAATTTTTCAGTTCTTCTTAGACAACTAGATTGTGTGAGTCTTATTATTTTTCTAGTAGCCAATTAATATACAGTGGCCGGATTTAATATTCAGCAGCTACTTCCCTACAAAATAATTTGTGCTCATAATAATGAAAGTGGTCTAAGTGAAAATGACAAAAAAAATGAGTTTAGCATGGTAATTTTAAAAATCCAATTTCACAATTTTAAACTTGTAAAAATAA
>CM052249.1:7104439-7283500 GCA_028455795.1 Lasioglossum marginatum
TAATATTTTTCACAATTCCGACCAGATGCATTTTTTCAACATATTTTTTAGACGTCATTTACTAAACTAATTCTTCTTACAGAGAAATTGAAGTCGTTTGGTCCATCCATAAAAAAGTTATTCTGATTTAAAGTGAGTGTGATCAGTTATGCTCCTAACTGTGTACCAAAAAATATACCACACTAAAAAATAAATGTTAGGGAATAGGAAAGGATACAATAATTAGGCTAGTAATAAGTAGGATACGAACCGAGTAGGGCAGGGTAGAAATGAGTGCTACAAAGAAAGAGAGTAGGAGAAGAAGATAGATCTGTAAAGTTAGGATACTGTGAACCAAATCACATTTCCTAGCTGCAAGGTTGAAATAAAGCAATAATAATAAATCAGTACTCCCTGGAATAATTTTCTGTGCATTCGAATTCGAAATTTATGTAGCCTTTATCAGGATATTGCGATCAGCAAAAAAGGTATTAGAAAAAAGCATGAAAATGAATCTTCAGATGATTCTTCAGATTATTTAAAACAATTTTTTCCTTTGCGAAAATCTTCTCCACGGCTTTGTTTAGGAGTTATTACTAAAAACTAATCAGACCACGACTACTTGAGCGTCGGCGTCGCTACAGCGCTCTGATTGGTCCGCGTTTTTCGTTAATAACTCCGCAACGAAGCGGAGGAGAAGATTTTCGCAAAGGAAGAAGTTGTTTGAAATGACTATAAGAATCATCCCTTCCAAGTACAATAATTTGTACATCATTCTGATCTGCATTATGGTCGCGGAAGATTGACTGAGAGGAAAGACAGACGAGAGAGGGGGATGAATCGCAGGCTTCGTTAGGGTGTTAGAAACAACGTCGATCATCGAATCATCGACGCACTGGCACGGACACGGGGACATATGTCGTGGTCCAGAACACCCTCCATTACGATATTAGATCGAACTGATCGAGTTAGGCTTTAATGCGCGAAAATAAACGAGATACTGCTCGAGAAAATTAAGCGATGATGGGGCGAAGCTGAATGATGCGAAACACACTTTCATCTCGGTGCACTTGTTCGATCTAATTAAAAACACTATAAAATATTGCTGAACATTCGAAGCGAATTCTGTATTATTTTATAGCAGCAATTTTAATGATTCGCGATCGAACGTCGAAATCCAGGTAATTCGAGGTCTAACAGAACTGAGGGGGCGGGGGTCGCGGTGAAAGTATCAAGAAATTCGGGGAAACGGTTAATCGTCCGAAGTAGTTTCGCGGAAAGTTGCGTGGAAGCGATGGGGGGGTCGGGATCCACGCGACCGAATCACGATTTCGCGATTTCACGGCGGAAGATCGTCGCTCGAGTATCTCGCCCTCTCCCTGCAGAGATGCTCTCTCGCTCTCAGAGTTCTCTCTCGGCTAATGCACTATCGATTTCCATTTTCCAGGCCACGGTGGAGTTAACCAGCTCGGCGGCGTCTTCGTGAACGGAAGGCCCCTACCGGATGTAGTCAGGCAAAGGATCGTCGAGCTAGCGCACAGTGGCGTCCGACCGTGCGACATTTCCAGACAACTCAGGGTATCTCACGGCTGTGTATCCAAGATACTGTCGAGGTGAGTACCGACACCGTTCCGGCGCCATCCAGGTCTCCGCCGTATCCGTTACAACCGCAGCCCCTGGTGATGTCTCCGTCGCCCGACGGCAACAGCCTCGGCTCGCTTTTCCCATCGTTTGGCGCTCCAACGATTTCCCCGATTGATTTGCTCTTAGACCACCTCGGCCCACATTTAAATCCTGATCGACTAGATCAGCACCAGGTTCATTTTTACCGTTAAACCCTTGCCGTATCTTAACGAGTCAGACTTGTCGTGAAGATTTTAACAAAGTCTAACAAATATGAATGTTACCCCTTTCATTTTAGATGAAGTAAAATTTGATCCGTTTTCAATCAATATTTAAGCATCAACCCTTTGCAGTCGGAGCTATTTTATGTTGGAAATTAAGTATTTCTTCCTTGATAGAATAATTCCATTGTATATGATATTTTCATTATATGGATATGAAATATGTACAATCCCAGATAGTGCGGAGACATCTCAAACACATCTGTAAGACGCCTGCCGCAAGACATTCGGACGTCTCGAAGACGTTTGAACGGCTCCCGAACGGCTCCCGAAAGTCCTCGGAATGTCTTGTGTTATAAAATGGTACGTCTTAGAGACGTCTTCAGACGTCTTTTATTCGTAGTTTAGACGTCTTTTTAGACATCTCCGAAACGTCTTAAAGACATCTTATCTCAGGCGACGTCCTCAAATAGACGTCTTTATGCATCTGGGATACTTAAATGTGTAATCATTGATTAGATACCAACATATTTAAGAATGAGTCACCGCTGATCAATATTTAAGCGTTAACCCTTTGCATTCAAAGCTATTTTAGCTTGATGATGAAATTACACATTTCTTCCTAGCTAGAATAATTTCATTGTATATGATTTTTCTTCAATTTATTGAATGAAATTTCTGAGTTAAAATTATTAATACAGAAAAAAAAATAGTCGGATAATGTCCTGCGAAAGAGTCTCTGTAATTTGGATAATCTTCAAATGAACGATCCGCTCAATTTTAATTTGGAAGAAAGCACAGGCTATTGTTTGGATTAACCGTTCGACTGCTGTGCCGGAGTCATTTTTGGCCGGGAACATCCCAATTGTAATTTAAGTACTCGATTTGTACAACAAGGCCGTACACGATAAACGCAACAAAATATCCCCTCCACTGTGTAATCTGATCTCGGCTCGGGTATATCGGTGTAAACCACTACTAATGTGACGCGGAGTCGCAGTCGCTTCGGCCTCGCGCGGTCTTTGTTTACACGCGCTGTCCTTCTCTACCTTCGGCTCGGCCTTCGAAGATAA
The DNA here is from genome assembly GCA_028455795.1 of Lasioglossum marginatum. Lineage (NCBI taxonomy): Eukaryota > Metazoa > Arthropoda > Insecta > Hymenoptera > Halictidae > Lasioglossum > Lasioglossum marginatum. The sequence continues at coordinate 7,107,336 of CM052249.1, forward strand.
AAAAATAGCTACCGTGTACGGTAGATGCGACCAAATCTCCCCGAGATTGTCACGTCTATAGAGAATTTACTGTAACGTGTCTACACGAGACATCATCAAAAGAAAATTTTTCAAAATTATTAATCAGAGCTGCGAATGATTGTGCGACGATTAAAACAATTTGTTGAATCAACTGTGTTCGAAACGACGCGCTGGAAAAAATTGCTGGTCGCGACTGGGAGATTCTCAAGTTCAGTGGCGACCTCCCCTAAATTCTGGGAAGAAGCGTTTCACCCTCGGGGTCATCTAAATCACCGGTTCGAGACGAAAATCCGTGACGCGGAAGCGCGAATGATTTAGTAGAAGATCAAGCTCCTTGCCAAACGTAACACCGTAATTTCCGTGAGCGCTCGCGCGCGTTCGGTAGAGTGGTTGAGGCAATCGGGGTGGCAAGAAAAGAAGAGCAGAAAGAAAAACAGAAAGAGAGAGGGAGAGTGCTCTCTCTCTCTCTCTCTCGACGCGGACAAAAAAGGAGACTATTCCTGGCCCCGGGAGTGATTTAATTAAAGACGCTGTTAGGACCACGGAGGCGAACGAGGCAAACGAATACTCCGGGACCTCGGGATATACGAAAACTGCGATGCCGGAAGGAAGGAACCACCCTTCTTCCTCCCGTGGCGGGGGGTGCCACCGGGTGCGACGATATGCGGTTTCCATGTTTTTTCCAGCCCTCCACCCCGCGTTACATAACGGGTGGCCTCGTGCCGTTTTGATGGCCCGAATGTCATACGTCCCCGCGTACGTCCCGCGCGCCGCTCGAATATCATTGTCATACGATGCACACTTTCACGAACTGCCCCGATCCATTATAGAAACCGGCGGATTATTTACTACTTTGCTGCGAGCAGAGGGGTCTCCATTATTTTCCAGGATGACGTCCAGTCGGAGATTGTTATCCAGATTCGCCTCTTTTGCAAGTCCGGATCCCTTTTAACACTAGAACTACCACAATCAATATGACTGGTTTTACAATTTTATTTTAAAATTCTTACTTCGTGTTACATTTTTTTCCCGCAATGGTGTGATGACCTTTGTAGCGGTAACTAAATAATTTTGGGGTTAACTTCACTTCCCCGGATTCAATATTTGTGCCTTGCTTCTATAAATTATGATGTATTTGGTATGTAATCCAGTAGATTTGTACCCGGGGTGACTGCAGATCGAAGTTTCGATCCTGTAGGATCAAGGGTTCAGGAGTTATGCTGGCTTGAAGTTGAGCAATCTGCAGTGTTTTTGACAGGCAAGGGCGCCGCCATATTGGTTTGTAGTGACGATCGCGAGCCGCTTACCGAGCAGAACTGCTAGATGGCAGCACGGACACATAGTAATATCGCTAACATATAGAAAATATCTCGGAAAATGTTTGAGAAGAAAAATCGTGAGAAATATTTACAATAACCTAACCTAGACCAGTTGAAACGCAACATCGTGGCCATGTCTTCCAAAATTCAAGCAACAATCGCAATAGTCGCTCATATTATCAGCATTAACGCGAGCCCGTGCTGCCATCTAGCGGTTCTGCTCGGTAAGCGGCGCGCGATCGTCATTACAAATCAATATGGCGGCGCCCTTACCAGTCAAAAACACTGAAAAATGCGCAACTTTAAGCAAGCATAACTCCTGAACCATTGATCCTACAGGATCGAAACTTTGATCTGCAGGTTCCCCAGGTACAAATCTACTAGATTACAGTGGCCGGAATTAATATTCGGACACTCTTAAAAACGCGATAACTTTTTTAATATTGTACTATACGATTTGAACTTTTTTTGCGAAACTAGAGCAATTAGTTCGCTACAGGAAAGAAATTTTTTCAAAAATTGCAATTGTTCGGGAATGATGACCCGTGAAATCCATTCCAAGGGAAACAGGCTGCGAATCGAACACGAAGCTTCAAGGATTTTACTGTAATTCGACGGTCTGACGATTTACGGCGGCAGGATATTAACGGCAATGTGTTATGAGCAGAAATTAACAGTTCTATTAATTGCCGTATTTATTTCCGAATGAATTTACAACCGGATCGACGATTTGTGCTTGTGTGCTTTCATGCACTGACTGCAATAGTAAAATTGTCAGTCCTCCTTTAACAATCTTTCAGGAGGTTCAAAATAATTTATTGATATTCTTATATTTGCATAAATCTATAAATTGTTAAAGGAGGAATCACAAAATTTTACTGTGGCAGCCAATTTTGCATAAACATCTCCAGATTATTAATTCACATAGTTAATCTCTTGCCGTGCCATTTCCTTAACGGTTACAGTGATTAAAACGTCCTTATACACAAAAATGTTGTAGAAGAGAAAAGAAAATTTATACTGCATAAATGTATAAATTATTAAAGGAGAAATGACAATTTTACTGTCGCAGCCAATTTTGCATAGACATCTCCAGATTATCAATTCACATAGTTAACCTCTTGCCGTGCCATTTTCTTAACAGTTACAGTGATTAAAACGTCTTTATACACAAAATATCGTAGAAGAAAAAAGAAGATTTATTTTCTTTGTATGGCTACATTTATTTTAATGCTTAAATATTGATTATAAACGAATCAAATTTTATTTCATTTGAAAACATTCATATTTGTTATGCTTAGTTTAAATTCTTCATGTGACTCGTTAAAATACGGTAAGGGGTTAATAACCTCCCCGTAAATTTATTTATACTAATAATTATTGCGAACAAGCCAATGAACGACTTTTTAACGACTTTTTAACGTCTCTTTAAAGAAGCTACCGCGTACTTCGTGGCCAAGGAGCCGCTGATTGTTCCGATCATCGAGCCCCCCGTCACAAACAAGTACATTGTCCCTATTGGAGCTTTACAACCGTTAAGTTTACAACCCGAAAAAGCGAAACTGTGTTGAGAACGACGCGATACTTCGACGACGAGATGCCGTTAACGCCGCCGCGAGCTTTACGCAGTCACGCGTCGCTGACACGCAGCGACGGAGCGCGTTTCTTCGCGGAATCGCGACGATTCCGGCACGCGGCTCTTGAACGACGGCGGATGCGAACGATTCCAGCGAGTTCGTAAACTCGTGAAAGACAGCGCTGAAAGACCCTTCGAACGATGTTCCGAAACCTTCCTCGGCCCTACGCCAGAGCACAGAGAGAGTGCCTTTTTGGAAAGAAGTTTAGGGGAGCGTCCGGAGAATAGCTCAGCCTTTGCCTTTGTTCCATGTGGCATCGCGTTCGGATTTCTCGTTTCCAATTCTTCCGTCTTCGCAGGCGAAATTCTTGCAAAAACTTCCTGTAAAAATTTTAACTGCTTACCGATGCCCCGTTCCGACGTTTGCTAATTTTTTTAACGAAATATAATTTAACACCTTTTTTAAATCTGCGCCAATGCAATGTGGATCTTCAAAATACAAATTGTAAAAATTATAAATATATTGCATTGGCACAGATCTAAAAAGAAAATATTGTTTTCTTTACGGATTTTAAAGATTAGAAGAGGAACAGAAGTTGCTTTGATCCTTGAATAATATTAAAAAAATATTTGTTCCGATGTTTGCTAATTTTTTTAGTGAAAAAATTCAAGTAACACCTTTTTTTAGATCTGCGCCAATGCAATGGATCTTCATGCAAAATACAAATTGGAAAAATTGTAAATATATTGCATTGGCGCAGATCTAAAAAGAAAATATTGTCTTTTTTACGGATTGTAAAGATTAGAAGAGGAACAGAAGTTGCTTTGATCCTTGAATAACATTAAAAAAATAATATCGATGTCCGGAAGTTCTTAAAATTTTTGAAATTTTTCGACTGTATGGTGGGGGAACCTCCACGTGATTCCCGATCGGAAAATGATCAATAAAAATGACAGACACGAGCCATATCATGATTGTTACGATTCGGGCGTATTGGTTCGGCCGTCGGCGAGCCGATTTCAGTTTCGGTCCCGTTTAAACTCGAAATTAATGCACCGCGTATGAACGACGCGACGATCAATTTTAAAAATCGCGCTCGGGGGTTAATGGCCATGGCGGAGCACGGGGGCGGAACAATGGGGGCGAAATATCGTGAGCATCGACATGTGGACCGGGAATATGGGGTTTTACGGCAGATATGGTCGTAATCATTTCGGGGTGACACGGCCTGTTCAAGGAAACCCTTCTGCTTTCTGTTGCGGGTTCGATTTTTTCCTGTTCGGACCATTACGTCACTATATTGTCGATCGGTGCATTGTTCGCGGCTGGTGACATAATTGAACTGCAGTTCCGCGACGATTTGGGAAGCTATTTGCTGCGAACGCAATAAAAAGAATTTATACTTTTGTGAGAATCTGTATCGTGCACCCCTCTTGGTGTCCTAATCACAACGTGTGCCCAACCCTCGGGTTTTGATCATTCAGGGTCGGGTTTAAAAATTAGTGATAGTCAGACTATGGCAATCGGGGCTCCGAACAACATAAATTTTCGGGTTCCCGACCCGATTTCGACTTCGGGAATCCAAAATTTCCGGGTACCCGTGCTAATCACGTGGTTTGTAATTTCCTCGAGAAAGAGAATGTCGGGTGGTCGAGACTTATACAACCGATTGGAAATCCGATTCCCGTGTATCGTTGTCAGACTCGGCTTCCGGCGGGTCGGTCCCAAACATGATATCGAAAGGAGATCTACGTTCGCGTGGTGCGTGTGGATCGTTCGGACGGAATCAAAGGGAGCGGGTTAAAGAGAGGCACGGTAGCGATCGTTTTTCCCGCGGTGGGCGGCCAACGTCGGAATAACGAATCGCCGTCCAGCGGCGCGTCAACGACCGGCTGTTTTAAAACAAACGGCCTGCACCTCCCCGCCGTCGTTGCCCCTCCTCTCTCTCTCTCTTTCTCTCTCTGCTTCTCCCGCTATCCGCCTCCGAGCCGTACGTGCGGCGTCTCTGGCACAGCCTCCCACCAGGTTACGTGCTATGCGCGCGCGATGGCCAATCGCGATTGGCCCGCCGTGAACGCACCCTTTGTGCCTAATTAGTTAAATAATATCTTCGCTCGTGCTTAAATTCAATTACGGCAGAAAGCCCGCAATAATGGCGCGCTTGTGGGCCGCCTTGATGGATGTGGGTCCGCCGCCACCGCTCCGAGCCCGGCTCTGGATATCTCGCCAATTTTGTACGCGCGCTCAACGCCGTGACCGCTTTGCCGGCGGATTTTAAATCACTTGCCCGAAACGACGGATAATCGAGGCTATCGTCCCTTTGAGTCCGATCTTGACCGAACCGGTCACCGGTGCCCTCGCCGACCGTTTGATCGAACCCCGTGAAGCCGTCTGTCTAGCCTTGCCTGGAATCCTAGATCCTCCGACTCCGCGATCGACATTGTCGACCCACTTGCTATTTCTCGACACCGAGCACAAACGATGATCGAGGCTCTTGTTCCTTTGAGGCGGATCTCGATCGAACCCTCTGAAGCCTATCCTTGCCTGGAATGCTAGATCCTCGATAGATCATGGACATTGTCTACACAGTCTTCAGGTTGTTAGGGAAGATAAGTAAAAATCGAAATCGTCGGAATTCATTTGAAGACGCAGACCACACATAGAACTCCATTTCTATTTCCATCTTTATTGTTTGAAATTACACCCACCTATTGCTGTCAGAAATGCATGATATCTGTTGATTATGTTCGTGGAAACATCGTTTCATTGTCAGTAGAGGAGCCGAGTATACTATTAGGTAATGTGTGAAGGAGATGAAGACGCGATAAACGACGCCACTGGTGTAGGGACTCCCTAGTTCCATGATCCCAATCGTGACAGAATCTTTTCAACGATCTATCAGTTTGATCTTTCCTGTCCGCAGGTATTATGAAACCGGCAGCTTCAAGGCCGGCGTCATAGGCGGCTCCAAGCCGAAAGTAGCAACACCGCCGGTCGTCGAGGCGATCGCGAACTACAAGAGGGACAATCCGACAATGTTTGCCTGGGAAATTAGGGACAGGCTGCTCGCCGAAGGCATTTGTTCGCAGGACAACGTGCCATCCGTCTCCTCCATCAATCGGTAAGTTCAATCGACATTTCAAAACTCTGCTTTCAATTTAGTGGTTCTCCCCTGCGAAATTGTATTAATTGGATCTTATTTGGGGTCTTCGATATCTGGGGGTTTGCGAAAGCTCGGGGTTTCCGAAAACTCGGGGTCTCCAAAAGCTTGGAATCTCCTATTTCTTGGGGTGTTCAATATTTGGGGGTTTCCGAAAGCTCGGGGTCTCCAAAAGCTTGGGGTCTTCGAAAACCTAGGGTCTCCGAAAGAAACTCGAGACCTCCGCAGAATCTTAAAGTATCGTAAAGACACGAAACAGTGTAACATAAACGCAAGTTTCCGCGTGCCATGAAGGAAGAATGCTCGATTTCTGAAGGATCGTATCGACCATCGGCGTGAACAATCACTCAGGGTGGAAGCACGTTTTCCCGTGAAGCGGTTTCCAGTGCGGAGGAGCAGCAGCCTTCTCCTCTATCCATTGCTCGCCGAGCGGAAATACATTTACGCGCGCGCACACAGGCACACGGGTCCAGAAGGTTGCGGGTTCGGTGTACGTGAGTGGGTGAAGCTAGGTTGGATAGGTGAGCATGTAGATAGCGAGGTGGGTAGGTAAGTATCCGCGGGGTAAGTTTTTCCAGGCGATCTGTTCTCCGGATTCAGATCAATACCCGCCATCTGGGCCTTCGGTCGGGGGATACGGCCAAGAAGGAAAAGGAGAAGGTAGACGATAGGAGAGAACGAGAGGAACACTAGCCTGGGGAAGAGTGCGAGGCAGAGAGAGTGAGAGAGGTTGTTCGAAGGTGGAGGAGTCACTCGAGCAACAAGCCACCGCCGCACCCTCCACTGCAATCCTAGACACATCGAAAACCTCGGCCAGAAAGCAATTCCTGTAGCTACATACGCCCACGTTTCACGCTACCGTGCCTGCGACGACATTGCTTCATCTGCTCGGAATACTAGAAATTTACGGCGGATCAATTGTTCGGAGAGTCTACATAGCTTGCTCGATTATAGAGGAGTTCTTTAACAACCTCTCGAACGCACTGTGGAACCGGGCACTAAAAGCGCCCAATGTGTACTGCTTCGTGAAAAGAGCAAAACTCAATTTATTTAAATAACCTTCACTTAGCTTTTCGATTGTAATATGTGTGCTTAGAGGATTTGTCTGGTTCTTTCTGTGGGCGGAGGCTAACTAATTTGCGTGCGTTTCCATTAACGCGGCGGCCGCCGGAAATCACGTTAGTGGATTTCACTTGCAGGCCAATTCGATCCGCATTACGCTCGATTACATTATCAGGCGGCTTGCGGCCTGTAGGGTAGTCGAAATGAGGGAGGACGAAGTAGGTGCGTACAAGGGAACTAAAATGGGAGATAAGGTCTTAAGTAGCGACTGATTAAATCTCGGGACATATGTGAGTCGATCAATGGATTCCCTCTCTCTCTCTCTCTCCTTTTGAATGCTCTTTCTCTCGTTGGCTTTTCTGTCGCTCGAAAAGGGGGATGATCCACTCGTTCAGTTTGTGCGGTGCTGATACGCTGTAATGCTGTCCCGTGGGACGCCGTGCTCCCTGTTAGAGCATCCCTTTACCGTGGATATACTTGTGTTCTAGCCCTGTACCTTGTGCACCCTCCTCCCCGTCGCGTTGCGTCGGTGCGATCTACCGGGCGACGTAAAAACACTTGAATTAATCGGCCCATTCCCGGAGGAACCTGCGAAAGGTCAATGGGATCGGGGTGTCGCCGGGTGTGCACTTATCTGGATGCAAGTGCAGGGGTGCGCTACAACGTCTCCTGCTCCACTGGTGTTAGATAACTAATCGGCCCCATTGGCAATTGGTCGCAGCATATGTCGAGAACACTTAATTTCTTCAGTCGTTCCTCTCGATAAGTTCCTTCCCCTCTTCCAACTATTCGTACAGCGAGAGCAGATGATTGATCGGATTCGTCAACGGTTGCTTCGAGAGCTGTGGACGTACGAAGATCTCAGAGATCCCGAGCTTCTGAAGGCCTCAAGCTTTGGAAGATCTCAAAATTTTCGAGGCCTCAAGCTTTGGGAGATCTTAAAATTTCAAGACCTCAAGCTTTGGGAGATCTTAAAATTTTCGAGACCTCAAGCTTTGGGAGATCTTAAAATTTCAAGACCTCAATCTTTGGGAGATCTCAACATTTCGAGACCTCAAGCTTTGGGAGATCTCGAAATTTCAAAATCTCAAGCTTTGGGAGATCTTAAAATTTCAAGACCTCAAGCTTTGGAAGGCCTCAAGCTTTGGGAGATCTCAAAATTTCAAGACCTCGATCTTTGGGAGATCTCAAAATTTCAAGACCTCGATCTTTGGGAGATCTCAACATTTCGAGACCTCGATCTTTGGAAGATCTCGAAATTTCAAGATCTCAAGCTTTGGGAGATCTTAAAATTTCAAGACCTCAAGCTTTTGAAAACCCCAAGCTTTCAGAAACCCCACGCTTTTGGAGACCCAAGTTTTCGGAGACCTCAATTTTTCCTAGACTTCAAGCTTTTTCGAAAACCAAAAGCTTTCAGAGACCCAAGTTTTCAAAGACTCCCAGATAGTTATCCGTTAATTTCTCGAGACGTTCCATTGTTTCGATTCGCGGAGCCAAATCCGAAAATGCGAAAAAAATGCGAGAAGAGAATGCGTTTAAAAATAAGAGAACCGGAATGGTCTGATCCGAAAGAGCTCGGTCGGCCGACGCCGAGAGACGTCGAGATATTGGTCAGGATTTCTCCGCTCCTCTGTGTGTTAGAGCAGGAAACCGGGAATATCAGCGTCGAGGCCGGGATTTCTCCCATTATGATCGTGTCTCGGTTTTTCTAGCTCCGGGGCTGGTTTTCGGCGCGGAGAAATAATGATACGGATAATATAATGTATTGTCTCGCTTGGCCGGGGCACTCCGAAATGGGACCGTCCGCGAAGCCCCGTCGGAGAAAGGAAACGGCGAGCCGGTAAAAAAGACCGCGGCGATGGAGGGCGAAATAATGGAGTGGCTTTCGCGAAAAATAACAGTTATATATCCTGAGCATGAGACACGGGATGGCGGAAAAACAGCCGGAGAAACGGGGATAAGATTGGACGCTAACTGGTCCCTGGGCTTATATTCTGCTTTCGGGAATCGCTCCGACCCGGCCACCCCGTTCCACCTCGTTTTTCCCCTGGTCTTTAATGAACGGGGACGCGTCGAATCCGTGTCCCGGTTCATTCGTTCCGGAATCTGTACCTGGAACCACACTTATGCGAAGATCACGGCTGCAGTCTGCTGACACGCAGTCGTTCAATCCTCGGTGACCCGGAGTCAGCGATTTCGAACGCACTGATACCCTAAATTGCTTGAAACATAGACGTTGTCTGCTATACCTAGGCAGGTTGCACCTTCCACACAAGATTGCAAGTGTTTTAGGGTACCCTCTAAAAGGTGGGTCTTCCTTGGGGGGTCTTGGGTAATAGTTCTCGAACAATCTGAAACAAATTCAAACATCCTAAATTGAGATTTACAGTTTAGACGTTCCATGAATCCCCTAAATTGAAGGAAACACAGACGTTCTCTGCTGTAAGCATTGGACCTCCACGCAAGACTGTAAGTGTTTTAAGGTACCCTCTAACTGTACAGGTGGGTCCTCCTTGGGGGCTCTCGGGTGATGATTCTTGAACATTCTGGAAAAATTCAGACATCCTAAATTGGGATTATCAACAGTTCGTTGAACATTTGTTAGCAGACAGTCTTTGTTATGTGCACTTGTTATCTGACACTGGTAGGGTTTAGAAGAAGGAGAAACCGTGGCAGCCATCTACAAGATCGTCCAATTAGCAAAGACGAACGAGGAGCGTACTCGCCATTCGTCAGGAGCGCAAAGATGGAGGCCGACGAGGCCAAAGAAGTGGAAAATAAGAAAAGAGAAATTGCCAATGGGTACCGCGGCGGATTTCGGGAGGAAATATTGATAGGCTCGGCTTCGGCTGCGGAGTCACGCTCGAGTAGCCAGCTCTCAGGTCTATCTTACACGTACACAAGCGCGAGGTTCGCTCTACTCTCTGCTTCATGGGTCTATCTCTTTCTTTCCCTTCCTCTCCCCGGTCGGGCTTCCTCGTCGTGCTCTCGGCTTCTTGGTCGCACAAGTCTCAGGGGCAGATCGATAAGGAGCGAGGTTCGCCGAGGGCTTTACGCCGGGTTCACAGCCTCCTTCTCGTTTCCTCGACGCAGCCACCGAAGTAACGGTCTCGCGTGTGCCTAGGCCCTTCTTGCGGCTTCGATGAAGTGGTCGGGCCAGGGGAACTCTCCCCTGAGCTTCATCGTTCTGAATCCTCTCGCGATGCTGGCAATCCTTTCCGTAGGGAGATCCTTGCAAATTGGCACCTCTTTGACAATGTTAGCATCCAGCGTCATTCGCATCTTCGTAAATTAAGGGAAGGGTCCTTCTTCTACATGGTTCAGCACATTGGTCCTCTTTTGAAACCCCCAAGCCCCAACCTCCCACAATTCACGTCTATGACAAAGTTAGCCAAAATTATCTTCATCATCCGCAGGTTCATAGACCGAAGAAAACTCATTGATCCTCTTTTAAATCCTCCCACTACTGGCCTAGGATGGAGTTCCGACTCCTCTGACGTCTTCGACAAAGTTAGGCCCCATTATCCAAGATCAGTGAAGTTCACCGGTACTGATCGGGTCCAGCCTGTCGGTATAATTCGGCGTAATGATCGCCAGAGCAACAACAGTTGGCAGGAAATCTGTCGCGGCGACTCTCGGCGGAATTGTATCAATCTGTCATCGCTCTGTCCGGTGAACAGCAACGGCGCGATCCTCCTTGTTCCACAATCGCGAGGGTCAATCTTCTCGCATAGGCGCAACGGGGCTCTGCTCTCTCCATTACTTCCATATCATTTCGCACCCCCGGAACCTCGGAGCAGGCAGCGTCGGCGGCGGTGGCGTGCACGAGAAGCCATATGGCCGGCTGTTCTCCAACATCCTAGCACGCCAGAGGCTGAGGGGGACAGCCAATAGGATGGCGCTGCTACTTTCATGCCACTTTCGGCTTTCCGCTCGGCGTCACTGCTATCTCTCCCTGTTCATCTTTCGGTTATTAAATTACATCCCCATAAATAACGCCTGCCTACCGACTGCCTTATTTACCATTCCATCGACTCCGCGGGAGGAACCTGGCCTAGGGATCTTCTTCTCTTTCGTCGGGGTCTGACGAATCGGTATTCCGCACTGGTTCTCGAAGGGATGAGGACTGGAGGAGACGGCCCCTTTCTCTTTTCATGGTGGAAGGACGGGTTATGAGTGCCACGTACCCTTTGAAATATCTTTTCTAGCTTCCTGAGAAGATGTCCTCGCTAGTTCGAATGCAGCTTCGATCGATTCGGTGTTATTAAATAGAGGCTGCACATTGATCAATCCAGCAATTCGAAACGTGAGTCTCCTCCACTTCGGACCATTCGACATTTATCTTGAGAATTGAGACGCACAGTGATCTTGTAAAACAAACATCCATTGGTAACGTCCTCAGGTAGCTATCTTTAGCATAGATCCTCCGCCTTGAGGATTGTTGAGAGAGTAGTCACCAAATTAGCTACCTGAGAGAAACCAAGTATCCTTCGCAGGTTATTCATCTTATCATCGCAACTGAACAAGGCAGCTAGGAGGCACAGCTATCTGTATAGGGACCAGCCTGTACAAATAACTTTTCGCCTAGCATAGATCCTCGCCTTGAGAACTATTAAGAGAGTAGCCACCTAATTAGCTAGCTGAGAAAACAAGTATCCTTCGCAGGGTACTCGTGTCATCATCCTCACTGAAGAAGCCAGCTAGGAGGCACAGCTAATGAAGGTAGCTAACTCTAGCAAGACCACCCTGTAGAAATAACTTTTCGCCTAGCATCGATTGATGGATCCTCTATCTTGAGGACTCTTTCTGAAGCTTAAGGAGCAGAAGGCTAATGAGGATGGGAGGACGGAGTGCGCGGGTGTTGGAACGGTGGTTAAAAGGTACACACGCGATTGGAGGGGAACAATATGGTGCACGGTGCCGTTGAAGTTCCGTTAAAGCAGCCATATTTGTAGAACGAGGAAGCGAGAGAGGCGGATAAACCCCTCCTACCTTATCCTCGAGCACCCTCGGGGGTTGGTAGGAGGATCCGGTGGTGATGACGCTCCGCGTCGGGAGCAAGGACGGTGCTGGTGGCGGCGGCGCGTATCCATAACCGTCCTTTGTCTGGATAACACAATTATTACCGCGTTTCATCATACCCCCCGGCCGAAATTAGCCTCAAATGAAGTTACAATTACGGGTCCTTCGTATCCCTGTTCCTCGGCTAACGGAGGGGAATGATATCAACGGAGCACAGACTGAGGCGACTAGAACAAGACACAATCAACAGGAGAGTGGGGGTGAGAGAGAGAGGAGAAGAAACGAAGGGAAAGAAGACATTCAGAGGTTGAACGTCGATTCGACAAGCAGGACGACGACAACCACAACAATGACGGGAAAGACAACGATGAGGACAACCACGCCGGCCGAGATACGCAATCCAGGTTGCCGTGGAAACGTCAGAGGACAGACAGAACCGCAATGAAACCGGATGGCCGCCTACTCTGCCAGCCTATAATACTCCATCCCCTTTTGTTCTTGGCCGAGAGCTACGATGCCGAAGTTACTCGGCCAGCGCACCGTCAAAATTGTTGTCAGCATCGATTCCTACGAATATTTTCTAAGGATCCTCCAGGAACTGGAACGCAGAAATTCCGAATCATTTCCATACCGAATCACTTCGAAACAGGATCTATGAGACGTTGAACTGTTCCAAGCAATTTTGAATTGAAGATTCACTGATTATAAGACAAGCAAAGTGGATAACGAAGGGGATGGAGTGTCCCAAAAATATTGTACTTGAAAGGGGTACTTCCCAGGGTCATTTGAAATGAATTTTTTTGAAATTTTTCGAAATAATTTTTCAGAATAATTCGAGTCGGACGTCCGGGAAAAATATCGAGGATCGTTGGATCCACGGAGGATCGAGGGGCGAAGTGCTCGCATAAATCTCACAACATATATATTATTAATCCCACATTAGCTTCCGCAAATTTTTAAAATTTTCCAGATGGAGAATCCGGGATACAAATGAAATTAATTATGATCGTGAAATTTGAAATTTTGATTCGATTGAAATTTCTTCGGACATCCTGCAAAAATTTCGAGGATCGATAGATCTACGGAGGATCGGAGGGGGAGGTGCTTGCATAAATTTCACAACATATTAATCCCAAGCAATTTTGAATTGAAGATTCACTGATTATAGGACAAGCAAAGTGGATAACGAAGGGGATGGAGTGTCCCAAAAATATTGTACTTGAAAGGGGTAGTTGCCAAGGTCATTTGAAATAAATTTATTTTTTTAATTTTTCAAGTGTAATAAACATCGGCGAAAGACTCTATTATAACAAGAAGGACGATCCCGGTTAACGATACTAACAAGGGAAAAGATGGTTCTATACGACGCGCACAATGACTCGCTGAAATAGGCGTTTAATAGCTCGATGACGCCGGATGATTGACAGCTAATGAACCAACGAATATATTCGAAGATTAATCTGCGATCTGCAATAAAGTAATCGCACACAGAGAAGTTTAATCGAATATTATTGTGTAGAGCACCGCTAACGTAATATGCCTAGTAATCGAGCGTGGCACAAAATGGCGACGTCAGCGGCCACGGCTCATACGCCGCCGCAGATTATGCCATACATAACCTCGTAACGGTTCCTGTCCGGAATTGCAAAAATTCCTGAATCTTCGATAATCAAGATGCCAGATGAAACTATCAACTTGTATCAACATATTAACGAATTTGTTAAAATTGCTAAATGAAGAATCTGAGATCCAAAAGAAATTCAAATTACGATCGCGAAATTTTGAATTTTTATTCGATTGAAATTTCTTCAGACGTCCTGGAAGGATTTCGAGGATCGACGGATCCATGGGGGATCGGAGGGGCAGGTGCTCGCATAAATCTCGCAAAATTTCGAAATGAAGAATCTGTGATACAAATGAAATTAATTATGATTGTGAAATTTGAAATTTTTATTCGATTGAAATTTCTTCAGACAACCTGGAAAAATTTCGAGGATCGATAGATCCACGGAGGATCGGAGAGAGGTGCTCGCATAAATCTTACAACATATATTAATCCCATTAGCTTCCGCAAATTTTTAAAAATCTCCAAATGAAGAATCTGAGATACAAACGAAATTAATTATGATTGTGAAATTTGAAATTTTTATTCGATTAAAATTTCTTCAGACATCCTGGAAAAATTTCGAGGATCGATAGAACCACGGAGGATCGGAGGGGGAGGTGCTCGCATAAATCTCACAACGTATATTAATCCCATTAGCTTCCGCAAATTTTTAAAAATCTCCAAATGAAGAATCTGAGGTACAAATGAAATTTGAAATTTGATTCGATCGAAATTTCTGTTTAAATACGATTCTGCGAGCAGAATAATTCGAGTCGGACGTCCGGGAAAAATTTCGAGGATCGATAGATCCACGGAGGATCGGGGGGGGCGGTGCTCGCATAAATCTCACAACATATATATTATTAATCCCACATTAGCTTTCGCAAATTTTTAAAATTTTCCAAATGAAGAATCTGTGATACAAAAGAAATTCAAATTATGATCGTGAAATTTGAAATTTTGATTCGACTGAAATTTCTTCAGACCTCCTGGAAAAATTTCGAGGATCGGGTGGGGAGGTGCTCGCATAAATCTCACAACATATATTAATCCTATTAGCTCCCGCAAGTTTTTAAAAATCTCCAAATGAAGAATCTGAGATGCAAATGAAATTTGAAATTTTGATTCGATCGAAATTTCTGTTTAAATACGATTCTGCGAGCAGAATAATTCGAGTCGGACGTCCGGGAAAAATGTCGAGGATCGATGGATCCACGGATGATCGGTGCTCGCATAAATCTCCCCGTTTGGGGACGTATAATGGTTAGTAGATAGCCTACAAGCTCTCGACTCGATCCGAGGGGTGCTAGGTGTCGGTGAAGGCGATATATTATAAATCGCGTGTTACATTGTGCTTAGAGGATCCTCGGTGACTGTTGACTCGCCGGTATCATTGTTCGAAGGGCATCTTTTGTTGTTGGTTCGCCGAGAATCGCAAACAAACACACACGCGCGCACACAAACGAACGGTGCATGTGAACGCACGGGCTCTACCTTCGTCGCAGTTAATATAGTTGTGTGTACGAAGCAGGCAGCTGCTGTTTGACAATGCGAGCTACGTCCCCGGATATAATAATGTACTCGTCTCTGGTACTCGAGAGAGAGAGATCACAGAGTGGGGACACTTCATCAAAATGTCTAGGATGAGGTCCTGGGGTGTGATACCGTGATGCTCTGCTTTAATACAACTTCTACCTGGCGTCCTAGGGCGCATTAGACACACCCTGCGGGGTAGCTTTGACACGATGTTCTTCTGCTCTGCGGCCCGGCAACGAAAGCTAACGAAATATTCCTACAACTGTTATTCCTCCATTTATCCTCATCGCGCCGTGGACTGGGAACCCATTTCTTGAAAAATTATTTTACTATTCAGTCAATTAGTTTAGAAATCGTTAGCGGTCCAGTTGATGCAGTAGCTCGGGACTCCTAGGTACCCTCACCCGAAATACAGGTTTAGCACTCGAAATTAATCTTTCTTAGCAAATCAAATTCACTCTCATAGTCCAGTCAATGAAAAGTTGTAGAGGGAAATGGGAGGAACACAATTTTTGATTTTGGGTACTTTATTCGGACTAGGAGATGAGCAGGGGGGGCAGGTAGAAGGTCCCTTTTTTCGGTTTTTCGCTTATATCTCGGAAACTATGCGTCCTAGCGATAAGACCATTCTATATAAAATTAAAGTTGACGAAATGTGTCACAAGATTGATTCCATTCAGTTTTTCGCTATCTCGCATAGTTTCCGAGATGTCCGCGCTCAAAATTCACTAATTTTGAAAAAAAATGTCAAAATCAGAGCGCGGATATCTCGGAAACTATGCGAGATAGCGAAAAACTGAATGGAATCAATCTTGTGACACATTTTATCAGCTTTAATTTTGTATAGAATGGTCTTATCGCTAGGACGCATAGTTTCCGGGATATAAGCGAAGAACCGAAAGAAGGGACCTTCTACGTGCCCCCCTGCACCGCGCTCACCTCCTAGGAGTGGGGACTGTTAGTATGTTTACCTCCTAACTAGTCAAAACAAAGTCCCAAAGTCAAAAATTGCGTTCCATCCATTTCCCTCTACCACCCCCCTTTTAAGCATTCATTGACTGGGCTACTCATCCGAAATAAGACGACAACCGGTTCCGGACCATCGCCTTATATCGGACTAAAACTATATCAGGCGTAGGACTCGCAGGGGTCCGAGGGTTAATTGATGATCAGCAAGCCGGGGGAGGATTTTCCCGTGGAAAATAATTAATCCCAGCCGCGAAAGACAACGCGGGGCAATGGGAACGTTTCCTCGGGAGCAGCTTTTGTTCAAGAATCACACCGCGCTATAGCGAAAAGCGGCAAGTACAGCACGCTCGGGGTATATTACAGCTTCTCTGGAGAGGTGGTGGAATATCAGGATATACCTTTTCCAGCCATTGTGTGGCTCTGAAGGCCGTACAATGGCCGTGGAGCGAGTCCCGTATTGTGTCTACAGCTCGACAGAATAGTTCTGCGAGACTCTCTCTCTCTTGCACGCAAACCCCCAACCCTCTTTCTCTTCTCTCTTCTCCACAGTATTCGCAGGTTCTCTCCTTTCTTGACTTCGGGTTCGAGAGAAAAGGGAGTCACCGACTCACGGCTACACGCTCGCAGCATCTGCCCCCGAGAATGGTAAATCCTGGAAAGCCACCTGAAAATCCCCCCGTGATCCTCTTCGGGACGTATAATGGGACGTAATAACTTTCGCGTTAGCGCCGCGAACGAGCCGGATTAACGTGATCAGACCGCGATTATGCGAGCCTGAACTGTTAGGGGTTGCTTCGGGAAGAGCTTCAGTGTCGGTCAAAAATGTTGGAATACCCAAGAGCCTCAACGATTGGCAAAAAGGAGCAGGTTAGGTGAATTTAATGTTACTAGATACGAATTTTCATCCCCCAAATCGAAGATTCGCTGATTATAAGATGAGCAAGTGGGTAACGAAGGGGATGGAGTGTCCCAAAAATATTGTGATGGAGTTGAAACGGGAGATTCGCAAGGTCATTTGAAACAACTTTCTCCTTTGCGAAAATCCTGTGCGCGGTTCCGTTCCGGGATTATTAACGGAAAAGCTCGGACCAATTACAGCACAGGTCCCGTTGAGCGCCGCGTTGTCGTTGGCCGAGTCAGACTTCGTCCGCTAGTAGCCGCGCTCTCATTGGTCCATGTTTTTCGTCGATAACTCCGCAACGGAGCCGCGAAGAAGATTTTCGCAAAGAACAAAATGATTTCAAATAACCTCAGGAATCATCCCCTTGGAGGAAGTACATTTCTGGGACACCAAGTATAACATATCTGAAAAGACATAGATGAAAAATGTGGTAAAAATTGTTAGAAGCCGGGCGCTTATCCGCGGAAATTAGCCAGGACCCGGGGGCGGAGAATTTAAGTCGGCGTGTCACCATCCCCTAGCTGTCAGAGGGTGTGCCGAAGCCGGGAGGAGTAGTCTACCGGCGAAATGCGATAAAGTTGGCGTAGAGGTAATTTGAGTATAAAGTTTTATTCGCAATAATTTAGCCTCGGAACCGGGGGAGTGCAAGAGAGAGAGAGGGGGGTGGAGGGGAGGGAAGAAAGAAAGGGGAGAAGGTGCTCGGCCCCTCCCGGGAAGCGTGCAGGAGCGCAGGTCATATATTTGATGGGATACTTGGCATAAAGTCGCGCATAAAAGTAATGCCAACATTAAAGTTTGTGGTTCCAGAGCCGTGGCACGAACCCCCCCCCCCCCCCCCCCGCACCCCATCTCTCTCTCCATTCTGCTTGTACAGTGCTGCGAACGTCTTCTGCTATTCTGCTCGACGGTGCGCTGGCCCAGAGAGGCAGCCGAGACTGAAGAAGTGTCTTGAAGTATCGACCTGAGATGTTAGATGGTCGTTATGCTCTTCGGCATCGCGCGTTGTAAACTGCGGTTACGATTCCGGATGACGGAACCCTTTCGCCGGGGACGTCCGATCGAATCGGGCGTATCATCATAACACGCCACTTTTCGGCAGGTAATAAAATTTACAATTACAGTAAACACGTCGGGTTACTGTCTGGGTTCGTGGGGCACGATCACTGTCCAGTGCCTGCCCACTCCGCTGCCTACCAACGCCCATTCCGTCCTTCTCCATGTTCGGCTCTCTATCGAAGTCTCGCTCGGCGCGGTAGACATAAATCAAAAATAGTGTCCCTGTACGATCACTGTCCGTGCAAAACACGGCCGGTTGGACAGTAAAGGGGCGTTTGCTGTATAGTGTTTATACACCGCCGGTTATTGTTACAATTATGCGGGAAGCTGCTCTTCCGCAAAGCACGCATGACATAACCGTTGAATATTTATTCGTTCAACTTGTTATTCGAAATTCATTTCGCAAAACTGGGTGAACCGGGGAATTTGTGGAGCGTAAATCGAATTCGGAGGGATCCGAATGTAAAACAATGTTGCATTTAATTATTGTTTTACGGGTTCGGAGAGCGTTTAAAAGGACGCCGGAGGAAGGTTGACTTTAGAGGCCGGATTGGTAGCACTTCAGGGTAGATAGTCGAGCAGTTTAGTTCAGGAGTGGCCGTTGGGGAACGATCTGATGGCGCCAGGGGAGGCATAGCTTCTTCCCACGTGGCACCCTCGACACGCTCTACCCTCATAATTCTGCCTAGCCATCCTCCGGGCGCCACCTCTGGTTTCTCCGAGGCGTTGTAACCGTGAGAGCGACTGGCAAACCTTGGAAGAGAGAGAGAGAACGAGATCTTCTCCTCTTTCACCCCCGCGGAGGATTGGCGAGGAGCTGAGACCATCCCCCTCGTGAATGGAAACCGCCATGTGATTTTCCAGCAGCGACAGTTTCACCCTCTTTCTGCTCCACGAACGGCCCCGAAGCCGCAATAAAATCCACCGTTGCTCGGATCTTGAAGAAGATGCTTAAAAACCAGCCTGCCGAAAAATTCCCTGACCGGACCGCGTGTCTCCAGGATCCCCAGATTTTGTGCTACTTTTTCGTTGAATTTTCTGTGATGTCATTCGCAGCCCCTTTTTGTCGAATTTTGTATAATATCATTTTTGTTGATGTACAATTTAAATCGTAGCCGATTTAGCCGCGAATTTTGTGCAATTTATGTGAGTGGTCCTGTATTCTTGAATTTAGTACAATTTAATTCGTAGCCCTTTCTTCTTGAATTCTATGCGATTTAATTCGTAGCCCTTTCTTCTCGAATTTTGTGAAATTTAATTCGTAGTCTTTTTCTTGTTGAATTTTGTGAAATTCAATTCGTAGCCCTTTTCTTGTTGAATTTTGTGAAATTTAATTCGTAGCCCTTTTCTTGTTGAATTTCGTGAAATTTAATTCCTGGCCCTTTTTTTATTGAATTTTGTGAAATTTGATTCGTAGCCCTTTTCTTGTTGAATTTTGTGAAATTTAATTCGTAGCCCTTTTCTTGTCGAATTCTGTGAAATTTAATTCGTGGCCCTTTTTTTATTGAATTTTTTTAAATTTAATTCGTAAGCCTTCCTTGTTGAGTTTGTAAAATTTAAATCTTAGCCGTTTTGTGAATTTTATGAATATCTTAGCCCTTTTGTGAATTTTATGAATATCTTAGCCCTTTTGTGAATTTTATGAAAATCTTAGTCCTTTTGTGAAATTTAAATCGTAATCCTTCATTTATTGCATACTTATCCAGCATCGTGCGTATATGTGCAGGCAGGAATTTTGCGGAGTATCGTTCGTAGAAATGGCCGCGCGAGCCTGGCGGAGTGAAATAGAGTGTGTCCGGTATAAATTTCTCGGGGTTGCATAAATCATGCAACGCGTTGCGCCGAATCGGCTAACGGTCGTTAATACTTATAAATGCATCGATAACGAACAAGTACACCGTAGCGCGATGCTAATTAAAAGAAGAGGTGTGCGAGGCTCGGCCGACGGTCTTCAGCGAAATGCTCCCGTTTGCTCGACTCTCGAATACGCGCCCCGCCGTATGGCAACCGTTCACACCATCTGTACGCTGATAAAATCTGCACCTGTTGTGTATGGACAGACCTGGCGATCGTGCTCATTATGCTGACGCTCACCCGTTACATTTTGCAAAATTACACCGGAACCGTACAGCCATTTTCAAAATTCTAGCTGGATAATAAATTCTTCATTCTGTTACTGTTAAAGATTAATTTTATCCAAACAGGTTGCAACTTAATTCGCCAGGAGGTACAGCAATGATTCAACCTAATCAATTGTTCTTAACATTGATCTTTTAAATTGTAAAACCGAGAAATGTACATGCTTTTTACCCTCAGCAGCCGAGTCACCACTAAAAATTGCTGTACTATTATTCACAGTATTGTTTAGATTATTAAATATGTTGGTATCTAATCAATTACTAAATATCTAAATATTGTATGAGATATTATATCAATTAAAGAATTATTCTAGGTAGCAAGAAATATTCATTTTTCGAGTTAAAATAGCTCGTTAAAATAACCTAACCTAACTCTTAGCAGTCGAGTCTCCACTAAAAATTGCTGTAGTATTATTCACGATATTATTTAGATTATTAAATATGTTGGTATCTAATCAATTACTAAATATCTAAGTATTGTATGAGATATTATATCAATTAAAGAATTATTCTAGGTAGCTAGAAATGTTTAATTTTCCAGTTAAAACAGCTCCGGGTGCAGTTTGTGAAAATATTCATAATCGAGACAAGCGTTAGGGATTAATCGAATTATCTGGCTAATTATTCGGGCGTTTTCGATTGGCGACTAATCAGCGATGCGGAAGAGCAGGAGGTCCGAGATAGCCGGGCAGAACAACGATTTAGGATCCTCGGGTACCCGCCCACCCCAGAGCCCTAACCCTGATAAGGATCGTTGCTAATTGTTGCGAATTGGCGAAGGTGGCGAACGAACCAGGGAGATTGGGCAACAGGTGTCATCTGATTGATCGCCGTAGCTCACACCCCCACGATTACCTAGCCCGCAAACACATCCACGACAGAAACTAAGGACTTAATGTCGATCCGTTACGCGCCGGCTCGTCCCGATGAGAAATCACTCCCCCATCGCACGTGTACGTAGGTGATGCTCGCCGAAGAGTTACCACTGGGACCACTAAATCCCAGAAAAACGGCAAACATATTTCCACCGATCCTCCATTTTCCACTCGTCGAACGGGAAAAACAAATTTATCCATCACGCATTCGTCGATGGCCCTGGCAAAATTAATTTCAAGGTCGGAAGGTCAAACATCTCATTTTATGTGCAATTTAATTCGTAGCCCTCCTTTGTTGAATTTTGTGCAATTTAATTCGCAGCCCTTTCTCGATGAATTTTCTATATTTTTATTCGTAGCCCTTTCTTGTTGAGGTACAATTTAATTCGCAACCCTTCATTCTTGAATTCTGTGCAATTTATATCGTGGCCTTTTATTCTTGAATTTCGTACAATTTTATTCGTAGCCCTTTGTTGTTGAATTTTGTATAATTCTATTTGTAGACCCTTCTTGTTGAATTTTGTGCAATTTAATCCGTTGCCCTTTTTGTTGAATTTCGTGCAATTTAATTCGTAGCCCTTTCCTGTTGAATATTGTACAATTTAATTCGTAGCCCTTTCTTGTTGAGGTACAATTTAAATCGTAGCCCTTTCTGATTGAATTATGTACAATTTAATTCGTAGCCCTTTCTTCTCGAATTTTGAGAAATTTATTTTGTAGCCCTTTCTTCTTCAGTTGAATAACACAGAATGCAGTAAAAACAAATTGGTTGACAACTGGCTTTTCACCTTAAAACTGAAGGTCATTTCGAAAACAAATCATACTTTTTGGGGTCCTACGATGTTCTTTCAATTTTAAAAATTGTCCTGAAAATCGAATTGATTAATTGCAAGAGGCTCCAATCCCAGAACGTTCTGCTGCTGTCTCGGTGCCGGAGGACTTCCGATGCGAGCCGGAAGGGTCCCCAGCATCTTCCGCGACTTCGCCAGATCGTACCTCCTGCGAGATTAACAACGGCACGGCATTCGCCAGGATAATTGATACCGACGTTCAGCCGGCTGACCATTGAAACCACACGCACAATATATCATGGATAATAAGCATAGTCGGTGCACGGTGTGCCGGATGGCGGCTTAAAGGGCGAAGGGAGATGGACTTGCGGAACTTCGTTATAGCTGTCCGCGGACTACTCCTTGATGTGATTATGATACGCGACCGTTCCGCAAAGTCACGTTAGGCTATTCGAAGGCGGGGAGGCCTCTGTGTCCCGTAACAATAGCTACAGAGAGAGAGAGAGAGAGAGAGAGAGAGAGAGAGAGAGAGCAACAAGCGATCCTCTCTGTACACTATACAACGCAGCGAGCACTTGCGAAGAATGCTGATGCGTACTCGAGTGCGTGGCCACGACAGTGAGTGCACTGCCCATAGGAGAATGATTCGGCGCGAACTGACCCGCGTAATCGTAATTAATCATCCCGTAACCCCTAACTCCGACACCGAAGTCTAATCATTCCGGAACAGGTTCGGAATTGACGATACGAAAAACTGCGATCTTGTCATTCCTACTTCAGATCGAGGAATCGGCTGCTAAAATGCTAGCAGCTCCGTGAAGACACATGATTTCGCCTCGGTTATTTTCACTTGAAAAAAATCACAGGTGTGCTTCACATACTAAGAAATATGTGTGCCAAATCCGAATTTAGGAGCTTCAATAGTTCTCATGAAAGAAATTCCCAAAAATTGGCACTTGAACCCAAGAGTACCCCTTGGAAACATGTCCGTCTATAAAAAAGTACATAACTTCTGCAATTTTGAATATTTTCACTTGGAAAAAATCAGACATATGCTTCACATACCGGTAAATATGTGTGCCAAATTTCAATGCGGAAGGTTCAATACTTCGCTAGAAAAAAATTCCCAAAGTTCACGCTTGAACCCAGAATACCCCCTAACACTTGCTCTACAAAAAAACTGTGTAACTCCCGCAATTTTGAATATTTCTCCACGAGAAAAATCACGGAAGTGTCTCAGATACCGACGAATAGATGTGCCAAATCCCGACGCGGAAGGTTCGGAGGTTTCCCGCGGGGAAATTCCCGAAAATTCGACCTCAAGAATAAGAGTACCCCGTTAAGTGGTGGCGAACGTGAGCGGCGTTTGGTCGTTTTCCGATGACCGGTAACTGTATGCGGTGTTCTGGGCCATTGTTCGCAGGATCGTGAGGAACAAAGCGGCGGAGAAGGCGAAGCACGCGCATCAGCAACAGCAGGCGCAACAGCAGCAAGGTCAGCAGCAAGGTCAGCCAGGATCAGGCGGTTCCGTGTCGGTGATAGCCCATGCACCTGCGACGGCGGCGGGTCATCCTGCAGCGACCGCTCCCAACGCTTACAGCATCAGCGGCATCCTGGGAATCCCTGCCCACCATCAGGACCCGAACGGCAACAGCATCAAGAGAAAACGTACCGACGACGGTGAGTCATTGAAAATTCTCTCCGGTGTCGATGATCCTTCGATAACGTATTATAACTCTTCCGCAATGCTCTCCGACGATGACTCGATCAGAAAACGGACCTGTGGGAGAGGTGGGGTTGTCTTCTAGCTAGGAAACGAGAGAACCATGTTCGCCGCGACAGGACATTATAGGGGAGGGGGGGGCTAAAAAAGAATGCCGCTGCTCGCACTTATATAAACCCGAAGATCGGATCGGATCGCAATGCATCGCGGCGGCGGCTACATTTCACTTACAATAGTTAGCGCGCGGCGTTATATAAAGTGAGGTAAGAAACAAGATATCACTTGTTGGATCGGGCCGGTCACAGCCGAGTAAATCGGCACGAGTTTCGCCGAGAGAGCAGAGAGGATAACAATGGAGGAGTTGAACCGTTTTGCCGACGGAAACCGGGGCGACGATGCTCTTCGTCCTCCGCTGAATTTCTAAGATCTTATTGTCCCGGGATTTTCGTCTTATTTAACGCGAGACAAAAGGGCCACGATTGTCCCTCCCCACCCACTTTCAAGATCCGACGATCCTCAACAATGCAACAGTACCATACCAGTCGGTGATTAGCTTATCGCTGTTATTGCCAGGGTAAACAGTTTCTAATCTGATCGGAAGGACGCCTATGCGATCATCTTATTTGCCAGCGATCGGGCAGTCCCGCCGAGCAGTTCTCCCTCCTACCGATCCGACCAAGATTAGCTACACACACGGCGGGGTTATCAGTCAAATGTCGGGCAGCACGTGCCGCGATTCATTCTGCTGTCATTGCGTGAATAACGCGGCCCGAAATATTCCCGACACGTGCCGCGTACACGTGACTGCCGCCGTCGCTGCAGGAAAAATCTCCTAGCCTCTCTAGATCCTCTAGAACCTGCCGCAATTGGCTATTAATTTTTCGAGGTGCGAATGAGTCGGCCGTGGCGAATTCACTTCACTTTTGTTCTCGATGAACCCACCCCGTGGCCAATCGGTAGCCTACCACTAAAATCGTTGTTTTGCATATAGGGGAGAGTAATTTGGATCAGCGTCTTCAATTCTTTAATTGTCAGCTCCGAGATCATTCCCAAGCTCATATCAAAAAACTTTCTCCTTTACGAAAATGTTCTCCGCGGTTCGGGTAAGGATTTATCAATGGAAAACGCGGACGAATCAGAGCGCGGGTACGGCTGAGTGGAGCGCTGCCGTTGGCCGAGCCGGAGTCCGTGTATAGTAGCCGCACGCTGATTGGTCTGCGTGTTTTCGTGAATAACTACTGAACAAGGCCGTGGAGAAGATTTTCGTGAAGGGAAATGTTGCTTGAAATGACCTCTGGAATCTCCCTTGTCGAGGAAGTACATTTTTGGGACATCCTATATTGTGTGGAATTTCCAAAAGAAACTATAGAGTGACCAGAAAAAAAGATGAGATAGTGGTTAGCAATAAGAGTCTTTGTGATTATTCCCTCTTCCCCGAGATTTTTGCGGAGTATAATAGAGTATAATATGTAGTCCACCGCAATCTAGTGTGATTGCTCGTTGAAATTCCAGCCGGTTAAAAGGTGCTCTCGCGGATACATCGATGATCTCCCAGGAGGACATACGGGGAGACTAATGTGTCGTTGGGTTCGGTATAGAAGGTTGCTGTGGTCTGTGAAGTTTATAATCTAATACGCGTACCCTCCGCGGTCGCAAAACACTGAATGCTCTCGCCGCGAACGCGACCACTTTTGCGACCGCATATCGCCGCTCTCATAATCCGATTATATCGAATTACTCGTGTACCATCGGCACCGCTCCACTCGCCACGTACGAATCGATACACCTCTCGACACGAAACGCCGTCCATGGGACTCTCTTTGATCGAGGACACGCGAACGATCCACGGATCGCTTTTTGCAATCCTCATGGGAACCGTGCAATTCCAGCGAAATTCTCCGTACGCACCGGTCGCCATTTCTTTTTTATTTTTGCGCGTGCAACCCAGGACCCCTTTCAAAAAAATAAAAACAATTTAGATTAGAGACTTATAAATTGTTCAATAATTTTTGGTATTTGAGTTAATTTTGATGATTACTCTCTCTCATAGAACCCCCTTCAGAAAAATAAAAACAATTTAAATTGTAAACTTATAAATTGTACAAAAATTTTTAGTTAATTTGAGTTAATTTGGGTAATTGGGCACGCCCCCAAGCAGTGTTATGGCAGGGCCTCTTTCGCGGTCATAGACCCCCTTCAGGATAAAAATAAAAACAATTTACGTTAGAGACATAGCTCAGGGCCACCGCTGGCCACATTAGACCGCAGAGCTTTGTGAAATCTCTTATAATTTTCATAAAATTTAATGTAAGCCAAAATCGAGATTGCTGACTGTTCGAGGTCTTGGAAGTCGGTTTTTGGAGATTTTTCTCGGGAAAGATCTAAGGCGAGATCGAAGGATCCCCAGGGCTGATGGACGAATTTAGCTCCCGAGGGAAGCATTGCAATCTATCGGGGCTGTTTGTTGTCGCGTTACATCTGCGCGTTTTTGCCCCATGCGGAATCCAAAAGGCCCGTGTCCCACCCTATATTCGGTGTAGGGGACACACATACATAGAGACACGCCCGGGACCAGATTCACCCCAGAGTCCATTATTACCCGTGTATTGTATTGCTTAACATTGACTCAATTGCTTTCGAATAACGCGGATGCTCGGTTGCCGGCGCGCGTACGCTTTTGCCCTCTCGGGCATCAATCGAATTATTCGATTTACTGCTCTTTTCGGAGGGGGAGAAACGCTGACCTTCCTTCCGCCATAACTCAGCCTCTGTCAAATCTGTCAAGGACCAGTGACTGGTCGCGGAAACTACAAGAATTTGCATTAGACAGCACATAAACCCCAATCGATGCCCCGATCCCCCCCGTCCCTGTAATCGATTTTTCCCGAGCGAGACCCCCACCATCACCGAAATAGTTCGGCGCAAGTTTTTAATTCGACTTGGACAATTTTTACGTCGCATCAAAGTCCGCATTACACATGGCGCAACCGATATTCCCCCTCCCCCAGCCATTTCCCCCTGACATAATCGATCGTTTCAATTACATATCCCACGCGGATGATCGAGATATTTCGAGCTCTTAATCGACCGGCCGCAATTCCGATTCTGAGCTATTAAACGAACTCCCGCGTCCTAAACTCTAATGAAATCTGCGCGTTGCCCGAGAGCCAGTCCCCATCGGCCGGCTAGGTTAGCTACCAGAGAGCACGATTAACTCGGCCGATCGAATCGTAAAATTCAAGCAAGTTCATGGAAGCGGGGTACACCGGTGCTACCGTGTTTGAAACAGTGAGGAGGAGGATGGAGAGGGGTTGGTGCAGAGGGGGATGGGAAGAGGGGGTTTATAGCGGTCCAGGAACAAACCCTGCCGGTCGAATGGTGCCGGGACCGTCGGCCGGCTGGACAATCACAACTGGACAGGGAGGTTTAACGAGCCCTATGCTAGGTACTCCACCCATCTACCCTCGGATGGTCATTTAATTATTCGAGATACCCGAACGTTGGCCCATCTACCCCCACCCTCAAAAACTCGTTCTCTCCTCCTCTTCCGCGCCAACCCCCCCGGTGCTACCCTCCTACCGAAACGTTGGTCAGTTTCCATCCTTTCCCCTAACCGACCACCCCCGCGACAGCCACTAAAAGGGTATAGCGGTGTGAGCATCCACCCTCTCCACCCCCCCCCCCTCGACGTACCGTCCCTCGTCCCACATGCTTGTTTCTATATTAAACCGCTGGGATGGCCGAGAGATAATAAAGACATATAATGGAATCGAAATTGTTTCTCTATCTATCAATGCCATACACCGCCGTCTACGGACCCGCGGCCACCGTTCAACCCGTCCGACAGATTCAATTTAGCTTCATCCGGCCACGTTTAATTTGTGTCTTGATTCGTGGCCTAACACGCCGACATTCGACCAACACGCACGCCACACACAGACACCGATAGCGCTGATCGCGCCGCCAGATTATACCCGCCTGTGTTTTACGTTGACCCCGTGTCCACGATTATTCCACGACACCATACCTCTAGAAGACCAGGGCTAGATTAGGCGACCCTGCGTCCTTAGAAGACCTTAAACTTGCCCAATACCCTAGTGAGAACTTGTGAGAGTTTTTGTGTGATCAATTGTTTGTGTGATTGCAGACGACAACCGAGACCTGAACGATCACCCCGAGGACGACTTGAAGAGGCAGAGGACTACCTACAATGGCGACCAACTCTACTCAAACGTAAGAATCTGATGAACTGGGACATATCGACATGTTCGGGGTAGCAATTTTAGCAGTCTAGCTGCCAGAACCCTTTTCGATAATAAGCGTTTATGAAGTGCTACGTTGAACGTCGTAGAAAAGAATTTGATAGTGAGAGAAGGGAAAAATGTGGAGGGCGGGCCTAAGTCAATCGAAGCTGTTCGGAGCAAGTAGCCGGTTCTCCGAGTGCTCGAACTTTGCCTGAAGCATCTCCACCTTCTGTTACAGCTGTGGTCGAGTAAATGGAGCATCAAGGACGAGCACAAACTCCTTTCAGAGCTTGGCGGAGGCGGCGGCACGAACGGCGCTGGAACCGGCGCTGGAACCGGCGCCGGAGGTGGCGGCGGTGGTGGAGGAGGTGGTGGAGGAGGTGGAGGCGGCGGCGGAGGCGGTGGAGGAGGTGGCGGAGGTTACTACGAACACGGAGGCTTCCCCGGGAACGCGATTGCCACCTCCGCCGAGCTGTACGACTCCCTGGGCACCATCAGCACGATGACGCAGGCGCAAACGCCCCATCTCTACACCCCGCCCATAGGGGGCACCATAGGTGAGCAGACTGGATCTATCTGTCTCACTCTGTCTCTATCTCTCTCTTTTCAACCCCTCTGGCACCCTCCTTTCTGTGAACCCCTCCTCCGGCACAGGACTCTCTCCGGACACTGTGCACCACAGCCTCTTGTATATAATGCCTCGTGTACCAGGACTCCTTTCGCGTCGTCCTACCAAACCACCATCCACTCTTCCTCCCCTTTCTCTTTTCTCTCTCTCTCTCTCTGTCTCTCCACCGTTTTCTCCACCTCTTCTCTCGGGCCCAACCCTCTTCCCTGTACGCTTATTATTGCGGCTTACGTCTGGCTTTGCATACCCATATCGGCTAAATACATGGCTTTAATAATGCATGAGCTGTGCTGAGCAGCGGCAACGGCACCAGAAGAGGTGGCGGATACACACCACTCGGTGGTCGAGTCCACCCCGTGGACTCTTCAGGGTATTCTCTCTCACATCCCAGGTCTATATCTTCACTCTAGTCTACCCAGACTGTAGCCTGTCGGGACACACTTTTGCTTGATCCTTGCGTAGTCTTCTGGTGGTTAGGGTATCCCCTTGTGTTACCTTCTCGGCCCACGTTCGCTAATCTTTCATCGGCCTCTTCTCCTTGTCAATCTCTCTTTCTTTCTCTATCTCTCTCTCTATCAGGTTCTCCTCTCTTTCTCAACTCTCTTTCTTTGTTTCTACTCTGTCTCTCTATCCTCGAGTCGTTTAACGGCGGACGATCAACGGCGGAACGTGGAGAAAAGACGCACCGTGAAAATAACCATCGGAGTAACACAAACACACACAGAGTTTCCTGTGTACATACACGTACAGACACACGTGAAGAACTTTCTCCAGAGGAGCGGGCACGTGTTGCGAGCAACTCGGTCACGCCGTTCCGCGGATTCTTTTCCTTCGGTGCTTCTCGGAATGGACGAAGCGAGGCGTGTAACGGCCGCTTCATCTCATGAAATTCAATCGGCGGATCTTCGGGCGAAATCGAAGAATTTTTGAAGGACGACCCGGGGCCTGGGCCAAGTCGATTCCACGGCTTGCTGGCTACCCGTTAATACGTACGAGCCGGCCATTCCGATGCTGAGATTCTTTGATCGAGTCTCTAAACTGTTCGCCAACCCACCCCTAGAGCAGCATCTCTCTAAGAGACCCCCGGATAACAAATACAACCTCTGAACTCCCTCTATTCGATCTAGTCGATAGAGGGTTTTCAGGACGGGTCGAATACAAAAGTAGAGTCGCGATATCCATGTTTATGAACGTTCCGCCTTGACCGCCCAGCCAACGATACCAGCAATCGCAATAACGGAGAAATGGGGATCCCTTAATAGCAGGTGGTACTTTGACGCCGCTCGCTCCACTGACGATGCAAGAACTAAAATTGAGCCAAACATTGGATGGGGCTAACATGTCTCCTTACCACACCAGCGGTGAGTTCGCCACCTCTTTAGTTCTCTTATGGCAGGACACTGCCGGCTATCAGACACCTCCCATTAACACCATTGATCAGTGTACCCTAACCCCCTCACATTCGACAGAACTTAAGACCCACATGATTATCCTTGCAAAAGTACCCAAGACTATTGATCCTCGTCAAGCACACCCGCTGGAGAAGAGAAGGCTTCCTGATCCTCCTGTCCTAGCTCCTACGGAATAGACTGTGATAGATGATCAATGCCTGATCATCAGCAATCTGCATTAGAAGATTGACACCCTATGCTGATCGTTGTCCTAAACAGCGTTTTCAGAACAAAAGGAAAAGGCTGGTGTCCTCTCGCAACGGTTCGAGAAAGTCCAGATTCGTACAGCCTAATTGCGGCGATTATCCTCGTTCGAGGAATCGCATGTGGGTAATTATGGTCGGGTGAAGCAACTCGCCGAAGAAAAAGTCCGCGGTCGCGTGTCGTTGAGTTTCACCGTCCGAGGCGAAATTCCGTAGGATCATCCTCCTTTCCTCTCGCCCCTCCCCCCACCCTTCACCACGTCCAATCCCGACGAAGAATTTAATTAAGCTTTAGACGTAAGGCGCTGATCGTTAGCTAGTGCTTGACTCGAATGTCGTGTTGTGTTGTGCATGGCCATAGCAGAGAGCAGTACCGTCGCAGTGTCGTATGTGGGGGTGGGGGCCGGTGGGGGCGAGCAAAGTCCCCCGATTTCGTTGCAGAACGAGACAAACGCCACCCCCGCGGCCCCAAACACCCCCGGAGGCGATCCCGGACTGACGGTCTTGCAGCCGCCAGTTTCCCAGCCCCAGGTAGCGTCTGCGATACCACCGTACTCCACGATGCTTCCAAGTTTCGGACATTACGCCACCGGTGAGTACCACATGGAAACACTGATCCCCCAGACTCTCGGTATTCCAAGCGTTTGCCGAGCGAACACACCCCCTTACCGGCGCTCGCAAAGGGTAAATCAGAGCTTTGTAACGCTGCTGACTTACCGACTTCGCAGCTAGTTCGAATCCGGAGAGCCCTGCCGATAAAGGCAGCTGGTCCCTTGCCGACCAGGAAAATTTTTAAACGTCTATCGGTTCCGAGGAAATCACTCTTTCAG
Source organism: Lasioglossum marginatum (assembly GCA_028455795.1). Lineage (NCBI taxonomy): Eukaryota > Metazoa > Arthropoda > Insecta > Hymenoptera > Halictidae > Lasioglossum > Lasioglossum marginatum. The sequence continues at coordinate 7,138,448 of CM052249.1, forward strand.
TTTACACCCTCTACAAAGTGATTCCTCAGGTCATTCCAAGTAATTCTTTCCATTACGAAAATGTTCTCCGCGGCCTGGTTTAGGAGATATCAACGAAAAACACGGACCAACCACAACGCCACGCTCAGCGGTAGGCGGAGCCCGCTCTGATTGGTCCGCGTTTTTCGTTAATAACTCCGTAACAAAGCCACGGACGAGATTTTCGCAAAGGAAAAAGTTACTTGAAATGACCACGGGAATCCTTCGAAGCAGGTATCATTTCTCGGACACCCTGTATAGGTTTTCCTTTTTGGAGTGTAAAACCTGTTCGCGACTGTTTCCACACGCTGTGAATCAACGTTCCAGCGATTCGGCTTCGAATAATTCAGTGAATAGCAATGGCAAAGATAGAATCAACCTGCACTTTCTAATTTCGCGACTAGTTCCGAGATACCGTATGTTCTAACCTTACTACTATCAATATTTTTTTAGGTGGCGGTGACTACGCGTACAGCGCGGCGTACTCTCAATACTCGAGCGCGCCGTACAGCGGCTACGGTTATGGAGCAGCGACAAGCGGGTTGCTCAGTAAGTAAACAGTGAGTATGAGTGCCGATTAGATTAGGGTCAAAGCGAAAATTTCAAGTGTTAACTCATCGATACCCGCCGCGAACTTCGCTACACGCGTACGCCGATCGCCCCGTTCAGATAACGGATATATATCCGATAAAAATCGAATCGGACTTTCTAAAATGTGGGGAAACCGATTTCGTTAGGTTTCGAGACGACGAGGATAAGCATCGATGCTGCAAAAAAGCTCGCGGACAGGCGGCCCACGCGCTATAGAACGCGTCTTTCATAATGAAGGATTGCAGGCGAACATAGATCGCGATACCTTCCAGTGAAATGCGCCGCATAAGAATGAACGGAATAATAAACAATTTTTTATCGGACACGCGATACGTTGCCGGGCTCGTTCCTGGCGCGTGACGTAACGGCGACGTTGCTGGAACCGATGTTTCGCAGCTAAGTAACTTTTACCCTTTCTACTCCGCGGTTTCGCAACCGGCAAAAGCAGTTTCGGTGCTGCAAAAATTCCAGTCGTATCCCAAACCCTCGAAACAATTAAACACGGCATAATTATACAGGCTGAGTCACTTTACCGACCGGTAGCGATCGATACCGGCTCTGTGATTACCGATTAGTAGGGTACTGGTCGGTAAAGGGGGAAGGATACTCACGTGACATAACTAGAAAGGAACTAGAACCTAACTAGATTTTGGGTCGAAACATGGGTTTGCGGGCTTCGGTTGTTTGCCCTTATTTGAGCAAATTTTGGGCTGGGCGAGGGCTCATTCTAAAGAGGAAGATTAAATGCGCACTGCGCTCAACTCATGATTTAACGAGATTATGTTTATATCTAATAATATGAGTGTCCAAAGTAGGCAAAACAAATCGAGAAAACACCTGCAGATTCGAATGTATTTTTCTGTCTCTAAAAGACTTTTCTCGTTAAATCATGAATTGAGCGCAGTGCATTTAACCTTCCTCTATCAAATAAACCTTTGTACAGCTCAAAATATGCATAAGGCTAAATAACCGAAGCCCGTGATTGCATTCAATTTCCCCATATTCCGTTCATGAAGAGAGTCTAGAGCAAGTCTAGAGCCAATTTTAGTTCAGCTAGTTAGACGAGATGGCGCCTAGTCAGGACTGTCAACGTGAAATCATAACAACAAAACTATAAACAGCTTGAATCCACTCGGATCTATTAATAGCAATAAAGATATTAATAAAGAAAAGAAAAAAACATGAAATACCACAAAATACAATACCACATTACCACAAAAAAAACTTTTTTTTCTGCACAGAGGTTGGTAACACTGATAAATACCCTAAAACATGGATACTCTTCCCCCGGTAAAAGTTGTCCGGTTTCCAATCTTTGTAAATTTTAATCTGTGCTTGAAGAGGGAGCCCGAAGAAACTATACGGGTATATAGCGCACAGTGAGCTTAACAAAAACGTTCGTGCTATAATCTCTCTATTTTTCCCATATTCTGCAATATTTCAGCTTTAATTTAAAAAAGAGATCATTGCTCTATCTCATTTCTATCAAAGTTTCTTTGATTTTGACACAAAATTGATCGGTTTAGCCCACTGTGTGGCGTGAAAAATCGGGTTACAGTACCTCAGGGGTGGGCATTTCTATCTCAATTGAGACGAGACCGTAACTATGCCCACTAAGAAGTGGGGGAAACAGGAGTTTGAGAGGCCCCTACCGTGCCCACCCCTGCAGTACCGTAATGAGATGACAAGATGAGTCCCGGGACGATATGTGTGTGGCCGCTTCGGCCAATAGAAGGCGCGCCAAGGACCTTCTTGTCATCTCATCACGGTACATACTGCATCGAGATGACATTAGGACACTTGTTTAGCTAAAGCCGCGAAGTAGAATCCGGTGGTGTAGCACGAGATTAAGGGTTGCGGTTGTCGTTGTGTGTTACAGACTCAACGTACTATTACTGCAACGGGGACACGCTGGCGTCTTCCCACAACAATTCGCAGCAGGGCAACAATCAATGCAACAACGGTGGGCCAGACAACAGCACGGACGTGGCTAGTCGTTCGCCATTGGCAGCGACCAGGGCGAGCAGCGGTGCGAGCGCGGCCTCGCCGACCGGAAGTGCGTGCACCAAACCGGATCACGCTTCCACGCCGACGGATCTCTATCTGGCCTGATTGATCGACGACGACGATGTTACAGAAGACCAACTCCGGGCAGAGTGTTCTCCTGGAACGGGGACATCGACCAGCAGGGAAGACGGACGCCATATTACGAGGAACCACGCTGAGGACAAGCAATGATCTCTTTTTCTACGGGCTCGAGGACGAATTCTAAAGGAGGATCATAAAGAACACGTGAAGCTCGCCGGTGAACTTCATGCGAATGGCCAGACACACGTGATGTACGACACAGTTTGTAAAACGATCGACTTCTCCTGGACAAACACGATCTCTCGCCGAAACGTTCGATTGCAATTGTCGAGCATGACAATCCCGAGAGAGATAGAGACTTGGACCGCTTCACTCGACGATGATTAGACGACTCTGCGTGGTACGCAGCATGGACACACTCGGTGGACGATCGTGTGTAATACTGTATGTATTGGGAACTATCGGCACACCGGAGCATCGCGTTGTCGGGAGTAATTGATAGAATCGGGAATTCGGCCGACGCGTGACGATTCGAAACGAACAGCAACGACTCGACGAGTGTCTGGCCCCGGACTGTTCGAAGGACAACGCTGTCGAGACCTGGTCACAGATCTGGAACGACAGTGTCGATACCCTGTAGAGTGCGCGTTAAACCGTAGGTAGATTAATTTAACGATCTTCAGTTAGAATAATTCTAAGAGTCGGTCGCCCCTCCAAATATGCCCGCGCATTCTACGTGTTTTATTCTTTGGAGAAGAAAAAAACAAAAAAATATAAACAGAGACGGTAGTTGGTGAAGAGACGATGCAGTCGGGCACATTTGTCGTCGACGTTATTTAGAACGTGTGTGTGTATATATATATAAAGAAAAAATTGAAGAATCACATATATATATATACATATATAAATATATAAATAATGCTATATACTCGCGTAAACAGACAGAGTCAACTGCCGGAAAGAAAAACGATGGCACGTTCTTTCTCCTAAATAAGCACCAGCCCCACCCACCACCACTCATCCCCGAAACACCCCAGAAATCCCTCTTCCCCCAAAAAACGACATAGAGTATATGGTAGATGTAATCGATAAGTTTATTGAGACTTTTAAATCAGGAATCGACGGAACGATCATTAACTGTTAAGGATATTATATATATTTTTTGTAGAAACCAAAGACCACAAGACACTGATTGCCGATACGATGGTTGCGTGCGTTGCGTAGCTTAGACGGGTGCACAGTTTTTAAAATGGCGGTTTCGAGCGACACGTTCACAGATGTACAGGTCCGAGATAGACAGTGAGCATTTTAACCGCCGCAGTGCGAAACGTACCACAATCTCTTCCGGCTCGATCTATTGTATACAGACGAACGTTTTCCAAGCGACACTCGGTGTACGCAACTGTCCAATCTGTTTGGAATTTATTCGAGGGCTTTGCTGATTATACATGTACCTTGGAAAAGGCGCGTTAAATCGTGTGGTAATTGCATGCGTGTGACTCGAGGAACACAATTGTGGCAGGGCACAGGTCTATACATTAATTTCACGCGTGTAATTTGAACAGCACGATTGTGCCAGAACACAAGCCTGTGCCAGAACACAAGTTTATGCCAAGGCACAGGTCTGTGCATTAATTGCACACGTGTAATTCGAACAACACAATTATACCAGAACACAAGCCTATGCCAGAACACAAGTTTGTGCCAGAACACAAGTTTGTACCAGGGCACAGGTCTGTGCATTAATTGCACACGTGTGATTCGAACAACATAATTTTGCCAGAACACAGAACTGTGCCAGAACACAAGTCTGTGCTACTTCACACGTGTGTGCCAGATCACAAACCTGTGCCAGGGCACTTTTCCTCCCGTCTTGTGTGTGTTGAAGTCCAGATGAGCGACACGCTGGATCGACGAAAACAATAAAGCGAATTTAAATTTGCACTAGGGAAAGCGTGACAGGTGAAACGGCACGAGTCTCGATCGGTTAGCGGGGAGATTAATGGCTCGAAGAGGATGTAAAAATTGTTTTCTACCGTGTACGTTCGCCTGACAAACATTTTTATCGGCACGTCTGGAACAATATAAAACCTATAAACGACGCGGTTGTTTCTAGCGTTCCGTTCGACGCCTCCGGAGCACTCCGGAAGTAGAGTCGCTTCCGGCTCGGCGTAATGCGGAACGCTTGAAAAACGCGAAAAACTAAGCCGCGAGAGGCCGTAATTAACGTCCGGCTCGCTTTAATGAGAAGTTACGTGCTCGCAATTTCTCGATGATTAACGGGCGAAAATGTTAATTTGTAACGTTAGTAAGGAAATTTACGCGAAGCCGGGAGACTAGACCGCTCGAATTCTCGGCGACTCGTGCGCTCGTCTTGCAAATCGGAGCTATTGTGTTTCTTTTTTTCTTTTTTTTAAACGTGTATTTATTTATTCGGTCGGTTTTTCGGTGGAATTTATTCGTCGATTGTCGGCGAGCAGTGCAATCCGGATTACGTCGGGAGACGGCGATTTTAATTAATGATTTTCATAATCAACGCAATCAATTAGAAGTGCATCATCGTCGTCCCGTAGTTCGAGAGAGATTATAAATGGATCTTGCGCGCCTCGCTTGAGAAATTCACCGTGAAATGGGATCTCTCGCATCACAGTTATCTCATAATTAGCGAATGATTTCCGTGCGCAGCACGCGTGAACGATAACAGGCCGCTCGACATTCACTGTTGTTATTTATTTTAATCGCGATCTTTTTTGAAGAGATTTTTATCCGGTGTACTTTATTTATTCGCGCGCTATCCGATACATCCTCAATTTTTACAACGCTGTTTCGATAATAAACGAACAACGTCGATCTGCAGCGTGTTGCTCCAACAGCCGCGATATTCAGGTGTTGCATTGGGTCGTTCGGAAAATAATCTCGTTTCTCGTTTAGAGATCGCATTATTACTAGACTGCGGATCTTTATGCATTTAAAATTCCACAGAATTTAGTACGTGTTATATTTATTTCAGATCTACTTCCTTAAAATTTGTCCACAAAAATTGAAAGTTGCATAAACATCCACAGTCTGCGTCGGTTGCAGGAAATAGAATCCTAATTTAACATTATTTCCTCCCTTAATAATTTTAATAGGTGAGAAATCATATATTGAGATCTTTAATTTTCAAAATTTGAATTTCATCTACTCAATGTTGCTATAAATGCATTTTACGAATGACTTTCCGAACGACCTAATCGTTAGGAGTGGGCGGGTTCCCGAGCCTCGGTTCGGTTCGGGTCGGGACCCGAATTTCCTTGTACCCGCCCACTTCTAGTTGCGGTCCCGTCAAAGAAAGATTGTCGCGTTGCGTATCGCGAGGAAACGTCTGCGGGAAAAGGTTGGTGTGTATAGTAAGTGGCGTAGAGATGCGAGCGAGAATGAATGGGAGAAACAAATTGCAATCCTCGAGTCTGCGAAATCCGCTGTTTTTCGCTGATCGTAAATCGCAGTGTACACCAGAGTCGCCAGTGGAGGGGGCAGGGATCGAGGGGGAACGGTTACCCCCTCTCTGCGGGTACCGGACAGAGAGGGAGGGCGTCACGTGACCGGGCGGATGAGTGGGGAGCAGCGTAGAAGGGGAAGATTGAAGTGGGGAGTTTTATCCTGGCGACTCTGATGTAACACCCTGTTGAAACGAGGAGATGGTGATTCCTCGTTTGAAAGGTGTTGCCCATAGGAGCAAAGCTCAGCCGGAAGTGAACTCGATCCGACTCCGTAGTACGATTTATGATCACACACAGACACACACACACAGAGACACACACCGGGATTGTAATTGTGACTAATGCGTACTTCCACATTGTTACTCTATTACCTATTATCATAACTGATGATTCTTATTATTCTATTTGCTATTATCGCTACTTTCATTATTATCACACGATTTATTATTATTATTATTATTATTATTCTAATTATTATTATATTATTATCATCATTATATTATTATTTAATTGCCTTTATTATTTATTAATTTTAACGACGACCTATGTGTAATAAGTTTTGCCAAAGAAACCCATTGAGAGAGCAATATCGCAGTAAAACGTTTCCGAGTTCCCCCATAGGATGGGGGCGGTGTTTTCTTTTTCTTTTTCTCTTTATATATGTCTTTTTTTTAAACGAAGCGTAACGAGAGACAGCACGACGATGTAATTCGTGAAAACGGAGAGAAACCAATGCATCGTTACGAATGGAACTGAAGCACATTTTCTTTTTCGCGCAGCATTCAAACGAAGGGAATGTTTACCACTCCCATCCCCAAACTCCTCCCTCCAGTCACCGACTATACACAAGTACGTACACACATGACATACACCCGCGAGCATACAGACAGCCAGTGAAACGGTTGCGACGAACACATACGAAATCGAGACTTCGGCTTGGATGCTGCGCCCCGCGAACCTTTCTTCGTCGAGACAAACAAACATGTTTCTGCCTATTATTTCTCCTTCACTTCGTACACGTGTGATATTCTTGTTCCGTGCGCCGCTCTTGCCGAGTCTCGCTGTTGATACTTGCAAACAAAACTCTGTACATCCTTTTTAAATAAATATGAGGTTTATATGAAAGTTGGCCGTGTCATTTATTCCATGTATGTCAGACTTATTTGGTGAAAAGAAACGTGGACATTTTAAAATGCAGAAAGACGACTTTCTGTGAAATAAATAATTGTTTACATCAGTTCCGGGAAACAGACGCTGAACAAACATTCATTTCTTCCTTCAACCATTTTAATTCTTCTTGTGGATATTTTTAAAAATCTCTATATAATAAATTTCACCTACTCATTTTCATTAGAAATTAGAATAATTATATTCGACCGAGATCGTGCTTCCGGGAGATGATTCCGTGTTTAAGAACCGGTAAAAAGAATAAGGATAACATTTTTTCGTCCGACGCCTCGTTTTCGAGAAAATCGAATTTGTAGATAGGGCACGTGTTGCGCCGCAGTGATTTTAGTAAGTAGATTCGGTTGGTCGTGATCAGACATGGCAGTGCTCGATCAATAAATTGTAAATCAGAATGATTTACGGATTAAAACAAGCCTGGAAGCGGTATAAGTGGGATAAAACGAATTAAAGTAAGTCTAAATGATGCGTACGTAAAGTAAACGAATTAAAACAAGCCTAAATAATGCATCAGCTGAATAATAACGTGGATAGGATGCAATGTGTATCCTGTCGGTTTTCCGCGATCAATCAGTATAGTGCTGCAATCTACCCGGAAAGAGGCCAACCTCGATAGCATAGACTAGAACCACATGATTGCAGTCACAGAATCAATATTGTAATATTTTGGTGAAAAATAAAGAATATCAATTGCAATAGTTAATGTGTTCTTTCTTCCCTACGCTGTACACGGCTATTCGATAGTAAAATTAAATTAACATCTTCGAAGATTTACCTCGTGGCACGAAAATTCAGATAGAGATGCGGTAGAGTCACCGACGAGATACTGTTAAAGACTGCCAGCCTTACGGAACTACGTGTCTCGCGAATATTTCAGTGTTCTCTTACGCCCTCTAGGATATATTCTGACTGGAGTGAGAAACAGAAGCACTGACGACATTTCGTCGGTGCAGAAGACCACTGAGGAGACATTCTTGTCGCGACGCGTCGGTGAGAAGACGAATCGTCACGAAACCATATCGGTTATCATCAAATGTTAGATGCCATATTTCAGACGATGTTTTGGTGTTGGGTTTTAAGGTTTAAAATATTAAAAGCAAAAGTAATAGAAGAACAAGAACAAAAAATTCATAGAAATATTGTACGTAACAAAGTATTGAAGCATAATTTTAGGAAAATCTAAAATTCCTACTTCAAATTTCATATCAGATACCTGAATTTTTAATTTAAAAATATTTCATAAATGAGCATTATTTCTTTACATCTTTTTTTATACATAAATGTTCCAAGAATCGATCTGTGGAAACAGATATATCTAGAAAAATGGAATAACTTTTGTTTGACATATTGTTCCGAACAATAAAGGTTCGATAAAGAATTACGTTGATAAATTAATATGTTTAAAAAAAATGCACAGAATTTGACAGTAAAGTTTCATCTTCAACTTTAATAACAAATTGATATATATTCAGTTACAATTGAATGTAGGTTTAGAAACTATGTTTTGTTATGAATATTTTAATATACATGCAGATCTTACACATTTTGATTATCGGACTTTTCTCCATTAGACGACACACTGTGCTACGTGGAAAACATCCGTGGAAAAATAGCGGTAGTCCTAAGTGGACGTGCCCAAAGCTTGTTCTGACATTTCGTTCCGCTTAGCCTCTTCGCGTAGAAAACATATACAACCGTCCCCTCGCGAAGAGAGAAAGTATAGGAACGTCTAGACATTCGAATCGCTGACAAATATAATATAATTGTAGGAGCAGAGATAGACAAGTTTTTATTGAATTAAGAATTTCAAATAGCGAATAAGAGATAAAAAAATCATTTGTCACGCATCAAATAAAAATAATTCTGGTTATCTCTATTCAACGCATGAAGAATAATGTTTTCATCTGCCTATTTCACCATGAAACTATTCATTTTCATCTGTATCTTTATTGGACGGTTTATTCGACTTCGAATAATCTTCTGAGCCGCGTTCGAATGCTGTAGGAAGGACCGAGCACCCGAGTAGTCAAAGAATGGAACGCGCGCGTTACAATGTTGTATCGGGCGACAGCCTTTATGGGTAGGAACCGACGCCAACACTCGAGGCCCTGAGACCTGAGGCTGACAAGCGGAAGCCACAGTTGATGGGTCACGGATTTTTCTGAAACTTGCAGTATTTGAAGATGTCATCTCCAAATGTAATTTGGCAAAGCAGTAGCGCGCGCTTCTCAATATTTTCCGAGAAAATTACATTTCCACCGTTCCACGTTCATAAGGAGTTCGTGTTAAAAGGTTTATAAGAAGATGAGTAGCCGAGGGCGTAGCGAGGAATACTAGTAATCGGTAGGTTGCTGGTTCGAGTCTCGCTGTCGATATTTTTTTTCTTTCTAGAAATTGATACCCCTCCCTCAATTTTAAGTCTGAAATATATTATTTATAAGTTATTTTTATTTTTTAAGTAGAAAATGCATGTTTTTTATTTGTGGGCGTTGGGAAATAATTCGAACATAAAAATAATACAGAATGTTATATTTACTTTATTATTGAAAATTCTCTCTGTATTAATTACATGATATTCGATTACGTGATATTCGTCATAAAAACATGGAAAACAATAATCTTTGCGGCATCTAGCACACACTATAAATGCAGCGTTCGTACAAGAGCACCCTTTTTTGAGGACGTCTACCGGAAAACATGCTTCATTCACATTTACATTTGTAAACGCTGCATTTATAGTGTGTGCTAGATGCCGCAAAAATTATTGTTTCTATATAATTTTTATTTAATATAGCATGTAATTAATACAGAGAGGGAGTTGCAAGGAGTTTCAAGGAATTTCAAGGAATTTCAAGGAGTTTCAAGGTTTTTCTCGAATATCTTCGATGCATTGCATCGAAGACTGTGTGAGACAAAGTCTGTAGGTCTTTACATCCTGCGTATTTTATGTCTCTTCACATTTTCTCGTACAATCACTGACTCCTTCCTAACTCCTTCAAGGAGTTTCAAGGAATTTCAAGGAGTTTCAAAGAATTTCAAGGTGTTTCAAGGAGTTTCAAGGAGTTTCAAGGAGTTTCAAGGAGTTTCAAGGAGTTTCAAGGAGTCTCAAGGAGTTTCAAGGAATTTCAAGGAGTTTCAAAGAGTTTCAAGGAGTTTCAAGGAGTTTCAAGGAGTTTCAAGGGGTTTCAAGGAGTTTCAAGGAGTCTCAAGGAGTCTCAAGGAGTTTCAAGGAATTTCAAGGAGTTTCAAAGAGTTTCAAGGAGTTTCAAGGAGTTTCAAGGAGTTTCAAGGAGTTTCAAGGAGTTTCAAGGAGTTTCAAGGAATTTCAAGGAGTTTCAAGAAGTTTCAAGGTTTTTCTCGAATATCTTCGAAACTATGCATTGCATCGAAAACTGTGTGAGACAAAGTCTGTAGGTCTTTACATCCTGCGTATTTTATGTCTCTTCACATTTTCTCGTACAACCACTGATTCCTTCCTAACTCCTTCAAGGAGTTTCAAGGAATTTCAAGGAGTTTCAAAGAATTTCAAGGAGTTTTAAGGAGTTTCAAGGAGTTTCAAGGAGTTTCAAGGAGTTTCAAGGAGTTTCAAGGAGTTTCAAGGAGTTTCAAGGAGTTTCAAGAAGTTTCAAGGAGTTTCACGGAGTTTCAAAGAGTTACGTAATGACAACCGTCTCTAGATTTTGAGCACATTTTATTTGCAATAAGAAATAAAAAAACATACATAAAATATGAGGATTTATTCATGAATGTAATAATGATTTTATTCGGTAAACAATTATGCAGTAGTAGGATCGAATAAATCTGTAACGTTATTTATTATTCGAAATAATTTCGGGACACACACACATTTACTGCCACGATTCTTGACTTCACTCTCTAGACTGCACTCACACATTTAATCATACACATACACATCGCTGGTGCCTGTCGAGTGTCGAGTCGAGTCGCTGTCGATGACGCGATGTCATTCGATTTCTTTTATTCGCTCGCTGGCCTATTCGAATAAATTTTTATTCGCTGGGCTTTACGAACAAATTTTTATTCGCCGGGCTATTCGAATAAATTCTTATTCGCTGGGTTATTCGAATAAAAATTCATTCGAATAAAAATTTATTCGAATAAAAATTTATTCGTTATTTCGAATAAAGTCACTTTATTCGCAATTTTTATTCTCTGGGTTATTCGAATGAAATTTCATTCGAATAACGCCCAACTCTGGCCTCAGGGCCTCGAGTGTCGGCGTCGGTTCCTAAAGGCTGCCGGCGTGTGCCGTGCCGCCGGCTGCGCTTATTCTCGGTCTCTATTCGCTGCCGTCATTTAGAATAACGAATAACGAATAAAAATCCCGGGATTTATTCGTGAATAACGAATAACGATTTATTCATTATTCGCAAGCTACGATTAATTCTCGGCGAATAAAATCGTTATTCGTTATTCTCGAATAAATGCCGGGATTTATTAAACAATTATTTCAACAATAAATTGTTATTGAAATACTAATTAAAATAATGAATATAGAAACACATTTCTATACATTATAAAAATTTATTTATTTAAACAATTATTTTAGCAATACATTGGAATTGAAATAATAATTTCAATAATGAATATAGAAACAAATTATTAAAATGTATTTATTTAAATATTGTTTGAATTATAAATAACGATTATTACGGAATATTTTTCGTTTACGAATCATTGTTTTATAAATATCGCAATAATTTTCAAATTAATTTTAAATTCCAATACCTTTTTAGAATATTACGTGGTAATTACTTTCATCTTTCCTACATCTATACACTGTCGATTATAAAACAATAATTATAATAACAATTAATAAATAAAAATAAATAAAAACAATAATACAATGGTGAACAATAAGGGAAATACGAAAACAATAAGAGTGCGTAATGAAATTATACAATAAAAAGTAATTTTTTTTCTAAGAATTACAGAATGGGTAATGTCAGCAGTCTACATTTATTTATTATCTGCGGTACTAAATCTATTTACCTACGCCACTGATGCAGTTTTACGTGGTTCACGAACAAATGATCTATTTAGTTAGAGAGCGCTGAACCACCAACTGTATCTCGTCGGTGGTGGAACTTTTAGCGATGTGGTCTTTCAGATCACTGTAATTTCCACCGTTATCTCCCCGCCCATTTCGCCCACTTACCATCCCGCGGAATAACATAGGGGCTGGCAGTCTTTAACAGTATCTCGTCGGTGGTAGAGTGCGCTGTCCTAGAAAATTGTGGTGGATGTCGATAATGTAGACAGATATCGATAATGTGAATCTCTATTTGAACCTTACTGAGTTTACGTTTACCGGCATTTTCTACAGAGTCGGTAATTCAGAATATTAGTTCGGATCGATAAGATAGGATGTGACACGGAAATGGTGAGAGCACTTTAGAGCCCCGTGGACGTCAGACAGAAAACTCCGCTGATTAGTGTGCTCCCATAATCTTAAGTCTGTATCCTATATCTCGTCTGTGGTAGAATCAGAGTGGAAACGAGAGTGCTCAGGGATTTCCCCAATACTTCATGAAGAAAAGTGACATAATAAGATCCCTACATTTATTCAATGGCTCATACGTAATATACATAATATAATCATACAAAAAAAATGGAATATTCGCGTTATTACATATTTACTGTATTATCTACGAAGGCATTGTACTTCGCACATATTCTTAGGTAGTCTGTTAACGATTACTTTAATAATTCTATAGCACAGGTAACGCGGTCCACTTAGCAATAACTTGTCGCCTTATATATTATTCGTTGCTGTTCATTTCTTGTAAACGTAGCTCTCCGCACCACCCCGTCCGAAACCTGGAATCAGAGCAGAAATGTCTTAATAAAACCTGCTTGAACATCGTGTACGTTTCGTAGAAGTTTCGAAAATGGTCGCTTACCTCCAGGGCCGAAAAGGGCTGCATAACAGGGATGATTGCAGTAAGGTTTGCCTTCGTGTTCAGAGTGGCTGCCGGGTGTCAATGTCTTGTTACACTTCTCGCAGCGTAGGCAGGAACCATGCCAGTCCTTGCCCAACGAGGTTTTCCTTTCAGCTGTAATAAACAAATAGACATAAATCCTCCATACAATTCTTGGACGTACAAAAAGAGAGCGGTCCAAAAAGTTGCAAAATTGGTCAATGAACTCCACTCGGAGAAAAAACAACACATCTGTGCGTAAATTTCATTATCTCAGTCCGATATGAAATTCGCGGTTATATCACGGCCGTCTCTGCAAAAGTAGCAGTTCGCGTCATCCCTATTATGCAGTAGCTTGATTGGACCAGCTGACCGGACTGATGCATGGTCTGTTTGCCGGCCTGAATGCAAGTCGAAATAAACTGTGTCGCTATCGTTGAGAGATCGTTGGGAGTTGGCCGATATGATTCTAAACCTAACCTAAATTGATCAGAACGTTAATGACGATAGGGTATATCGAAGATGCGTCGACGATTCCGAATAATTAGCGCGATACACGCGGACTAATGCTGAATCTGGATCGTTTAACGGCGAATTAACACGGCTAATGCCCCTTGTCAGCCGTGAAAGGCTTCAGGACGACGCCATCATCGACGCGACACCGGATCGATCCCTGCGAACAATGTGCCACGCTTGGTGGTTCCGTTTAAAAATCCAGAGTTGATCAAAATGCCGAGAAGCATCCCTCATCCGGGACTGCAGCTCGTCGCAGGCATCATTCTCGCAGACGTCTCTCCCCCGTAGGCAGCTCCATTAGCAATTTCGTAATTATGAGATTCAATGGGTTATCCTCGGAGGATCCGATCGGTGATCCTCATTCAGGCGAGGCGCGAACGCGACGCACCCTCCGGACCGCTCGCGTCGACGTAGGAAAATAGAAAAAGAAAAAGAGCGGCCGTGTCGCCGCTTTGCAAAATTCCGTGTTCCGACGCAACCCTGCATTGTTCCCGACACCCCGATGAATTCCCACAGGCGCGCGCGGGCGAATCGCGCCGAAGGATTCACCGGGAACGGCGCCGAGTGAATGATCGCGGCGAGGGACGCGAAAAGCCCGACGCTCCAGACAAGAAGCTACGCGCCTTTGTTCGAGGTCGCGCGAGTCACGCGCAAGATGCTTGATTAACCGAAAGCATTTCGATCGGCGCGACGATTCCCCGGGATGTTTGTTGTAGCGTCAGGGTAAAGTTTTCCTTGCGTAACAAGAAATTGTTGCTTTCCTCCTATAGATATTTGCCTTTTTCCTATGTTATCCAGTTGATTTGGTAAAGTTTAAAGTTGTGCGATTTATTCCCAAGGTGATTTGAAGTAATTTTCTCCTTTGCGGAACCGTTCTCCGAGGCCTGATTCGGGAGTTATCAACGAAAAACACGGAGCAATCAGGGGGCGGAGTCTGTCCGCAGTAGCTACGCCCCGATTGCTCTGCGTTTTTCGTGAATAACTCGTTAACCAGGCATCGTAGAAGATTTTCGCAGAGGAAAAATTTGTTCTACATAATCTGTGGAATAACCTCCTCCAAGGAAGTGGTGAATCGTCGGCCGTGCAGAGGCAGACTGACACTCCAATCGTGGACCCGGGAGGGTTAGAACGACGTTAAGATGAAATTCTAAGGGGTCTAGAGGAATAATGTGATGTTCAGTGGCTTTCCAGTGGGAGAGTCCGCGAGCAGACAGGACGGATTAGCTATCGACGTCGTAGGTTCGCGTAAACCGTGTATCCATCGGATTTTCCTCGGCGCGGTGGCATTCGGATGTCGCGCCGCGGCGCACACGCTCGGCCGGAAAGTCTACAAAAGGTAGTCGGGGCTCTCGGAATCAGAGGAGCGCGCGCGTACGGGTTTTTCTTCTCGGTGGGTGTGTGTCGGCTGTGCGTCATGCCATTACGGCATATCAAACCTCGCGGGGAAGACAAAAAAAGCCACGGGACCGTGGCGGGCTGGCGGTTGGCATTCAAACGTTCCTCCGCGTCTAAGAAGGAGCACAAAGGACGCTGGTGCCAGTGAGGGGAATTGGAAAATGACGAGAACCGGAGAGACAGAAAAGGGGGAGGGCAGGGGAGGTCTAAAGGGGTCGACAGAAGGCAGGGGAGGAGGGTGTGTGGACGGACACAAGATGGAGAAGAAGCACGAGCAGGATGAGAGAGCGAGACGGGAACGGAAACGAAGAATGGAACACCGGGTATAGAGGGAGAGAGACGGCGGCCGGTGGGCGCGGAGGCAAGAAGGGTACGGTATAAAGGGCCATTAGTTAATTAACTCCTAATTATCTGGCGGCAGAGAAGCGAGTGCATAATCGTCAAGCATTGCTGCTGTGCAGTGGTAGCGCGAAAAAGGCAGACAGTGCTGTGCACGGATCGTTGCGCTCGGGCGCCAAACAATCGGCGGCTGCTGATTGCATAGGCTCGGTACATCATCCCCCTTGGTCTTTCCTGTTTCTCTTCTCCTTCGTCTTCTTTATTTCATCGGCAGACCGTTTTCCACCCTAGCCGCCGCCACCGCCGCCCACTCTTTTTCTTTCAAAACTGCCGACCCAACCACCACCCCCGACTACACAGAAAGTCCCAGCGAAAAAAAAAAGAAAAATCCTTCATCGTAGCTTTCTTCCGGCAGCATCCCGCGTTATGTTGCAACGAAAGAGAGAACCTCGACGTTCTTCTCCTTCCCCTCCTCCCTCTCTCCTTATTCTTCCTCTTCGCCTTCTCCCGGTCGCCACCGCCATCCGGCCATTCTTCTGCAAACCTGTTTCCCCTCCGTTCTTCTTATTATTAATACCCTCCCACTCAAACCCTCTCGGCGAGGCTTGTTGTCGCTGTCCCCGACGCTGGACACTTTATTGTTGTCCCTTTCGGTGCAACGTGACTCGCTACCAGTCCCCCTCTTCCTTTTTCCCTTCTTGCGCGGCCGACCATAAGCACGAACCTGCTGCATTCAGAGGGATGACTGTGGATCAAGCTGGTTACCCCAGCTTATTACTGTTCTTTTTACTCTCCCTCTCTCTCACGTTGGAATCAGTCCGATGTAATAGATTAATGACTGATTACCGTGCAAAATGTTTCCTTACGCGAAACAATTTCTTTCCACGTCCCCTCCTCGCGACGATTTTTTCAGGCCATCGGCGGAGAGGAATAATGAACGCTTTGAAACTCAGATATAAGTAGCATGGCGGAGCAATAACATTGGCACAGTGAACGCGGGGATATTCAGTTCGTTTCTCTTTCAGAATCGATGCGCGCAACTCGATCAACTCGATTCGCGACTTCTCTTGGAAATCGAGCAGTATTGTTTCGGAAGTTACTCGCCTTCGGAACGTCAGTCTAATTGAAGGATATGGAAGTTCCGCATTCGGAAAAATCAAGGCGACATACCGCCGCGCTTCGGCGAACGCTAAGAAATCATTTAAACGCGGCTTATTTCAAAGCTTTCAGCTCTCGTTTCTCAAAGAGTCCCGGCCGCTCTCTTGCGACCGGCTCAAAAAGCTCCTGGCTATTGCGGCGTGCAGGCTGCCGCGTAGCGTACAGTTCCGCCGCGCGGTGTATCACTGCTCCGGCTCGAAACAAAGAAAACGCTAGGTGAAAGCCACCGGTGTGCCTTCTTCGCGATCACGGTTTCCAGCGCACGCGTTCCAGCAAAAATTACCTCGCCCGAGGAAACCAGTCAAAGATGCCCGATTAATTAAATGCGTCGATGAAGCCGGCAATTCCAATTAACCCGGTTAGATCCTGCGCTGACTAACATTAGGAATGCACATGTGCGATGCCGATGTAAAACAATTTAAGAATTTATTTTTCATTTATTTATCATTACAGTAAATGCCCCTTTACTGTCCAACAGCAGTTGTTTTGCACGGACAGTGATTATACCCGGACACTATTTTTGGTCCATGACTGCGCCTACCGAGCCGAGCGAGACTTCAATAGAGAGCCGAACATAAAGAAGGACAGAAGAACAGTGGAGTGGGTAGGCACTGAACAGTGATCGTGCCCGGACAGTAAAGGGGCGTTTACTGTATATAACTACTAACATTATATAACTACAAGCTGTCCACTAATTTTAAACAAAACGAAACCTGGAGATCTTCTGTTACAGAACTTAACCTTTTGTATTCCACCGAAGAAACTGATTTGGAGAACAACAGCTGAAGAACGGAAGAATCAATACGTCAGACAAGTTTCGAAGCCAGTCGGTGCCCCCGCGTCGAGTAATGTACAAAAATAGCAACAATCGTATCGCATTAATGCGAGAGGGTCGAGCGGCGACGTTTCCGTTATCGCGAGCGATTTCGCGTGGCTTATAAGCGTTACTCGCAGCGAAGCTATCTTCCTTGAGTATTACTGTGTGTGGTCCGACCCGGCCTGTCCAGGCCCGAGTTCCTCTGAAACCTGCCTACTACATTCCTAGAGTATTATTGTTCCATAGTATGAAATTCCGAAGCTCTCGCGCGCCCATACTTTCAGGAATCTGTCAGGCCCGACCCGGTCCGCCCAGGCCCGAGACCTGCCCAATACATTCCTAGAGTATTACTGTGTCATACTATGAAATTCCGGAGCTCTCACATGTCTGTAGTATCAGGAATCAGACCAGACCCAACCAGGCCCGAAGTCTGCGGTTTTCTCGCGTTTTCGCCGTACAGATGCTGTAACGTGTCCAGGGATCAGTCGCAGAATATCTTAGAATTGTGCCTGATTGGTTCCCAGTCGAAATGATGCGAATACGAGGCCCGAGAGCATCGACGATAGCGTTTCGACGCACGAGTGGAAGCTCCCGTATTAAGAGAGGTTCGCTTTTAATTGCACGCTTCCTCTTTCGAGCAGCCTTTTAGACGGCTGTTAAAGCACTATTAGTGCTGAAAGCGGATTTTTCTGAATGTGCTGCTGCTTGCTGTAGCGTTGCACCGTTCCTGGTGCTCTTTTCCACGCACGCGCGCGCGCGAGTTCGTTGGATGCGTGTACACGAGGCTTTCAGATCGATGCAAGTAGGCGTGCGAGAAATGGAGATGCCGAGAGAGCTGGAGGCGAATTAGAGGGACGACACTCTCTGTTTTTTTGTATGTATATCGCGGAGAAAAGTCGCAAACAGGAAGGTCGCTGACCTCTAAACGCCGCTACGGAAGCGCGGCTCGCGTTTAATCCGCCGACGGGACCCGGCGAGGCGCGCCGTTAGGGTACGTTCAATTGTCGCAGCTGCGATAAACGATCGGAACGACGCGATGAGAACGGAGCCTGAAAATACTCTCCATTATGCTGGAACGAGAGCGTTTGCTCGGGAACTGTGCGCTGGAAACCTGTTCTTTACTGGCCAACATTATTTTAGGGTCACCTCAAGATCATAGTTGAATTCGTCTCGACATAAAAGTATATATTGATGTTTAAAAAAGGGAGATGATCTCCACTTTATTTTTCCTTAATAGCCAACAACTTGGGAGTTGGAGAAGTTTCAATTTGAAAATCATTTAAGGATCTTGGAATTGAAATAAAGTTTAGTTGAAGATATGCAAAGTGATTCCTTAAGTGGTTTCAAATAACTTTTCCCTTTGCGAAAATGCTCTCCGCGGCTTCGTTTACGAGTTATTAACGAAAAACGCGGACCAATAAGAACGCGACTTGTTGCGGAGGCGGAGTCCCTTCACTAGCCGCGCTCCGATTGGTCCGTGTTTTTCGTGAATAACTCTTGAACGAAGCGGTGTAGACAATTTTCGCAAAGGAGAAAGTTACTTCAAATCACCCGAGGAACCCGTGTCGAGGTTCTCCAACATTTTTGGAACGCCGTGTATATTCTTAATAATTCGAGTTAATCAGATTCGTGGAATCAAACGCATGTTAAAATAACCTGGCATATAAAGAGACTGCTTTTCACCGTGTTAGGTGAAAGGTAATCAAGACCACTAAAGGTTTCTTTGTAGTAATAATAATATTCATAAGTGTTTCGACGTTGTTTTACATCCTCGCCATTGTGTTATTCAGTGACCGGCGTGTAATCAGTGTCTCTCTCTCTCTCTCTCTCGAGTTCAGATTCTGCAACGTACATGTGCATCTGCATAATCATGATGCAAGAGAAAAAAAAAGAGCAAGCTGCTGAATATATTTCTGAATCGAATGTCTATTATTGGACTTATCAGGCAGTCTAATGTGTAGGCTCTAAACTTTGGAAAAACAAGCGTGACAATTCATTTTCGAGTGAACTATTCAGAAACTGAAATAACGCAAACGTCCCTGCGATAAAATATGTATCTCAACCGCTGCAATTAACGATTCTTTCTCTGCTAATCTTTATAGTCCACAGTTCGACCGTGACGAGAATGGCTGCCGATTATTATTGTAATTGGCACATGCATATTAATTGTTACTGGGAACTCACGAAAATGATCTTTAAATCGTCGATGGTGAGATTCATTTATTTATTAATTTCTTTTTTATATCCATGTCCGACTAAAATTACCATTTATGGAAAAAATGGACTTTTACCACTTTCAAAAACAATAGCTTAATAATTCGAGCTGCACAATATATCAATTAGTGTTTGAAATTGATGTAAGTCCATTTAATCATTAATTTAAAAAAATTTTTTTTAATATAGATATATTGGGAGTACAAATTAATTCGGTCCGTTTTCAAAAGATAGCTCTGGCTGTTATGACAGCTAATTTCAGTGGTTTCAGAAAGGTTAGACGTCTGCCAATAATATTCAGTTTATATCGCTTTGAGTTTCATACAAAACTTTAGTTTTTTACTATGTTGAATATGTCCAATTTTGTGTTAACTAAGCAGCATTTGCGGGAGGTTTTAGTTTTCTACTTTAATTGGAAGAAAAGTGCAGCTGAAGCGCATCGAATGCTTGTAGAAGTTTATGGTGACAATGCACCAACTGATAAATCATGTAGGGAATGGTTTCGACGTTTCAAGAATGGTAATTTCAGCGTTGAAGACAAGCCTCGCTCTGGACAGGCAAAAAAATTCGAAGACACAGAATTGAAGGCATTACTCGATGAAGATCTGAGTCAAACGCAAGAGGAAGCTTGCAGAATCATTGGGAGTTACGCAACAAGCAGTTTCCGTACGATTGAAATCCATGGGAATGATTCACAAGCAAGGCAATTCACGAGCAAAGACATGACAAAGTTATTCTTCTGCATAACGCTCGGCCTCATGTCGCAAAAGTCGTAAAGAAATATTTGGAAACGCTCAACTGGGATATTTTACCGCACCCGCCGTACTCGCTGGATATTGCTCGGATTACTGGTTGTTCCGACGGATGCAGCACGATTTGGCAGGTCACCGGTTCACTTCTTTCGCAGAAATCGAAAATTGGCTCCTAACTTGGATCGCCTAAAAAGACGAGACATTTTTTCGAGATGAAATTCGAAAATTGTCTGAGAGGTGGAAAAAAGTAGTAGCCAGCGATGGACAATACTTTGATTAATCTGTTCATTCATTTTGTTCTGTAATAAATGCATTTTTGACCACGAAAAAACAGACCGAACTAATTTGTACATCTAGATAGATCGAACGCAATTGTATAAAGTTCCCTTCCTGGTGACTCGTATTACTCGCTATACTTTTATGTGTATCACACGGACGATGCTGTTTGTACACAGTCGAGGCTCGTGTAATGTTTGTCAAGGTGGACCACGAGGACGCGTAATGACATCACTAGTGTGTCGTCAGAACTCGCCGGTGCCTCGACGGGCTCGATCATGGTTACGACACGAATTTTCTGCAACGTACGCGAAACAGTACCGAAAAACTTGAAGCAGACTAATTCTTTATCTTAATCCCCTGCGAGTTATCTTAATCCAGTGCGATTACTATCCGCAATACCGAAAATTGAATTATGGAATCATCGATGTAACGAATTGTGCAATTCTAACTTGAGAATTTCGATAATTGTCTATGGAAATATCGTACAATTTCTAAGAAGTTAATTATTTATGAAAGTATCGTTGCACAAAGTAACGCGAATGTCTATTTGAATGATTGAATATTTATGAAAATCGACACACCTTCATAGACAGAGTAGCAATATACATGAATATTTACAATAACTTTTTATCCGTCTCCTGATTCGTGTGGAATGAAGAATAAATAGAAAATGTTCCCCGGCTATATTCATGGGTTTACTTGCATCTCTGCGGGTTCACGGAGTCATGGTGGACATATGAATATATGAATGGCGTGTTTGTATATTGAGCAATAAAAGCAAATCAAATTCTGATTTCGAATAACGTTACGAAAACGTTTTTCGGACAGTCTACAAAATATAACCGTCCAAGGTCGCCGAAGATCTATCACACTTAAAATGTATATATTGCTTTATAAAAATAATAAAAGTGTATTTATTTAATATATGGGCTCTAGAGAAATTCAGCGTTGCACTAACAATAGTAATTGAAAAATTTAATACTGATAGAATGAAATATATTAATACTGATAAGTTCATTTAAACAGCTCTAACTTTCACACTGGGGTGTTAAATCGTCCACTAGTTGAACCACGTACCAATGATCATTCGATAAATACTCCAATGAAATAATAAATAATTTATTTATGAATAGAAGTGCCTCGTCGAGTTGAATTTTTCACACCAGCCAGATTTTCGTCCACCGCTCCCAATAACAGTAATCTACCTCGAATACGAGACGCGTTTCGACAGATAAAAAGGGGGTTCACTCACCAAAATAAACGGGCTTATCGCACTTCGGGCAGTTGGGCATGATGAAGCGAGATTCTTATTCCTTCGAACGGTTATTGATGCCACGAAGAAGGTCCTCTCGGCTGCGTGGTCAAGCACGTACTGAGCTGGAGTTCTGCAAGGTAACGCGATATTATTCTCCAGTTGATTGAGCGTGCGGACGTGTCTTCAACCGGCTTTACATGTGTGTGCGCGCGCGAGAAGCCCGCGCTAAGGTCGCGTTACCTCGGGACCAGCTTACCTGCCATACACATGTCAACACACCTGAACGGTCAAAATTAGGAGAGCAAGAAATTGTTTTCACGTTTACATCCTTTTTGTCCATTTCTTTCTTCCTCTCACAATGTTATTAACGTTCTCGTTGTTCACTGCAGTCTGTAATGTACATTATGTTGTAACAAATTTCCTATGAGATTTAAACAGAAAAAAATATTGGATTTGTTCTTATTCTTCTTTTCTCAATGTTCTTCTCCTCGCAATGTTATTAACGTTCTTGTTTTTCATGTACATTATGTTGTAACAAATTTTCTGAGATTTAAAAAGAAAAAAAAATTGGATTAGTTCTTATTCTTCTTTTCTCAATGTTCATCTTCCTCTCCTCGCAATGTTATTAACGTGTTCTTGTTGTTCACTGCAGATTTTAATGCACATTATGTTGTAACAAATTTCCTATGAGATTTAAACAGAAAAAAATATTGGATTTTTTCTTATTCTTCTTTTCTCAATGTTTTTCTTCCTCTCCTCGCAATGTTATTAACGTGTTCTTGTTGTTCACTGCAGATTTTAATGCACATTATGTTGTAACAAATTTCCTGAGATTTAAACAAAAAAAAATTGGATTTGTGTCAAATTGCGTAGGTCAAGTCTGCGACGGTAACGGTGGTCTGACGACAATGAGAGCTAACGAGTCGAACCGTTAGCCATTGTTGACAGATGCGACATCGAATGTGCATACCCAAGCGCCGGTCTCTTCATGAGTATTCAGCACGATCGT
The DNA here is from genome assembly GCA_028455795.1 of Lasioglossum marginatum. Lineage (NCBI taxonomy): Eukaryota > Metazoa > Arthropoda > Insecta > Hymenoptera > Halictidae > Lasioglossum > Lasioglossum marginatum. The sequence continues at coordinate 7,161,488 of CM052249.1, forward strand.
AAGTAACGGAGCCACTTGCCCTTGAAATGCATTCCGAAATATACGTTAATTAAATTTTTTAGTTTAAAGTTAAAAAAATTAAAATAAAAGTATATTTCGTATAAAAGTATTAACCCAAGGTCATCGAAATGTCACGGTATAAACATGGCCTCAGTTCCTACAATTCATATCGAGAGTTTGGATACTTCTGGTAGTAAAACGTACGTTTCTGAAGTATTGACATTCCGATGACCTTGGGCTAGTACTTTTATACGTGGGATAATAAACGAGATCAATCGAATAAAGTGCAATTGCACTTGGCGAGTGCATCGGTGCATCCACATAAAAAGTAAGGTCATAGAAAGTTAGAATGTATTATGACACCTGATTCTTTCCTCCATCATTTTTTCGCATTCTTACTTAAAAAACAGCAGTGACTTGTCCCACTTCCCAGAATCACCCAGTACATTATTCAAAACATTCGAGGTGTATAAACCATCCATTATCGCAACAAGGATAATTCTGCAGCGAAATGATTAATACCAGCACAAACAAGTCCGAAGCCGATAAAGGACCTAGTGACGCAGTGTCTACACCACCACAGTCTCAATTCGCCACATCCCGTCATTTTGATTGTTTGTCGTCCAGTTGAACGACATCAGTCACCAAAATGTCGTCTCGACGAGACCATTTAACGAGAGTCGAAATGAATCCTCCCGATCAAGACCTGTACGAGCTACTAACCAAAATGGTGGACGACGACGTAGAATCTGTGATGGAGATTCTGACATCAAGATTCGACAAGAGGCTGCTGCAACCGTTCGGTCGACTGCGGATCATGGTGGTCCACATAGCAGCATGGCAAGGTAGAATGGAGTTGCTGGATCTGCTCCATAAAAACGGGGCTGACATCAATGCAACGGATTCAATTGGAAGATGTGCATTGTTCTACGCTGCCGATCGGGGAGACAGCGAGATGGTGGATTGGTTGTTGAAACGGGGAGCGTGCACGGAGAACAAGGTTCGCGTTGACAAGTGCTACAGGAACAACAACAAATTGTACTTGCCCGAGTGTCATATAGGCAACAATGTGAGGATCAATTAAATCACTATAATATCTATTTAACGCTGATTCATCTACTTTTTTCCAGCTACCTTCCCCAGAGTGTTTAGAGAGGACAGCTCTGCATCAGGCAGTGAGGAACAATCATTCAGAGGTGGTGGAATTGCTGGTGAAAGCTGGGGCTGACGTGAACGCTAAAGACCAGCATGGATCCACTCCGTTGCTTCTAGCAGGCTCCAATCAAGATGTCCGGGAGGATTCTAATGAGATGGTCAAGTTCGTTGATGTAGTCAAGATTCTTGTGGCGGCGAATGCTTCGACCACTGTCATTCGTCCAGACACAGGTAAAAGACTTGGGTATATCTTCAACAACGCTATTCCCCTTTTTTTTAAGGCTACCGCCCGAGTCCTCCTCTTTGCCCCATATACCAGCACCCGGGGTCCTACTATTCGCATTTGCTCCCGGGTGCTGGGGGACGCATCATATCGGGACCCGCTTGGTTACTAAGGACTTATCCTCTTAACAACGCTATTCCCCTACTCCACTTCTATGACATTATTCCCCAGCTCCACCGCTACGACGCTATTCCCCCACTCCAACAATTTGCCTCTACCAATTAGAGGACCACCAAGAAAAATAATGAAAACTTTTCTGAAGGCACCACGATGCTGCACCTCGCAGCAGAGCTAGGCAACGCCGAGGTAGCAAAGATACTAATGGACGCTGGTGGATCTGTCATCGTACCTTGCAAAGCCTATGGCAACACTCCTCTTCACACAGCTGCCTCGGCAGGCAACCACGACGTCCTGCAACTTCTTCTAGAGAAAATACCCCCTTACAAAGTAGACATCACTAACTACGTGCGTACATTCAAGCCTGGAGGATGGTCCATCCGAAAATGATTTTCATTGTTTCTTTCGTTTTCTCAGAGGACACAGACGGCTCTTTATTTGGCGGCTTACGGATGTCACGAAAAGTGCGCGAAAGCTTTGATAAATCGTGGTGGCAGTTTGGCAACGAGAACGGAGTACGGGGAGACCGTTATGGACGTGATATTCGCGCACGTCAGGAGACCGGAAGCGTTCCTGAACGACATCTTGGACTCGGGGGTGCAAATAGTGAACAAGTCGACCGGCGCGAATCCGCAAGTAATGAGAACGAACGTACAGTGGGAGTACAAAGTATTCGTATATCTTTTAAAGCTGTAAAGTGTTCATTCTTCACGATACAATGTTAATGTTAATTCTGTGTATTGTTCTCTCGGCAGATTGTTGTGAATTTCAACGTGCTCACGCCGGAAGTGGAGAGGCAGATGGCGGTGGTGATGTCGCTGATCGCTGCGGCGCCCAACGAGAACCAATTAGCGATCCTGCAGCACCCATTATTGGAAACGTTCCTGTTCTTGAAGTGGTCGAGGCTTAGGTTATTCTTCTTCACTCTGATCTTCGTCCATGCGATGCTGGTCTTCTCGCTGTCCAGTTACACAATACTGTGGCTGCAGTACAAATTGGACTATACTCCGTTGAAGGTGATCCTGACGTTCTGTTCGTCGGCTCTTCTGCTTCACAACGTGGCGCAGGTGTTGATGGTGCCCAGGTAAGCGCAGTAAGAACGATCGTCGCTAATCTGGAAGCTAAACGTTCATTTCCATTGCAGATATTATCTGAGACAGTTCGAGATGTGGATGTCCTTCGCGTGCGCGATCGTGACGCTGGTGGTGTCGCTCGGCGTTTCCCCGGGGGAAGTATTAAAAGCCCCTGATCATCCCGCTCACTCGGAATGGAGGCTGCACTTCCTCAGCGTGGCGATCTTACTCGGTTGGATCCAAATGATGCTGATAATCGGCCGGCTCCCAATCTGCGGATATTACGCGCTCATGTTCTCCACGGTGCTGAGGAACATACTGAAGGTCAGTCGTACGACGATTCCTGAAGTTAACGAGTATAACGACGCGACCCCCGATTTCCTCCCTCCCCAGACGACGACGGAACAGACACCGGTGAATAAAAACCAGACGCATTCGAGCCCGCAAAACGTTTTCACGACCTAACAGGGGCAACGTTAACCCTGATTTAATACCGGCGGGGGTGGGTTTTAATTCCCGGCTCTGTGCGACGGGACGATCCGCATTTAGTCGAAAGGTAAGAGGGACGAAAAAGAGCCCATCCTTTCGACGAATATCGTTAGAAATGAAAAGCTGGAGATTCTAAATGTCTGCTCTCTCCCATCAGGACCCACTTGCCTATCTCCAATACGCGAGCCCCTCTCTCTCACCCTCTTATGACAACGCGCGGGGGCTTTTTACTTCCTTTTCAGGTCCTCGCAGCGTTCATCTTTCTGATTGTCGGGTTCGCGTTGAGCTTCTCCGTTGTGTTCTACCGGGGCGACCAGTTCCAGGACTCCTGGACCGCCTTCGTCAAGACCTTGGTAATGATGACGGGCGAGTTCGACTACGACGATCTGTTCAAGTCCATGAAGGGCGACAGCTCGCTGCTACTATTCACCGGCATGGCCGTGTTCCTCGCTTTCATCATGCTTGTTAGCATCACGCTGATGAATCTGATGATCGGTCTGGCGGTCAATGATATACAGGACCTCGAGAGACAGGTGAGACAATTGTTCTTTCAATTCCAGAACAGGCTGGAATCCACTCTTTCTCACTAATAGATAGCCTCTTCAGGTAGAGCTTCTCATTGCATTGTCCTTGCTCCATCTTACCATGCTAACCTATATCGGGTATTCTCGATGACGTAGAACCCGGACAGGTCCGGACAGGCCTACGATCGACTCTCCAGTTGCTTTGATCTATATCAGGGGTTGTCAAACTTTTAAACGTGGTAGTAACTTTTTAGATCTGCAATAAATTAAAACCGTATTCAATTCTGTCATATTTTATATTTTCGAAAGCTACAATTGCATAAAGATCCGCAGTCTGGTAATTATAAATCATAATTTTTTGAGTAGTTTTAACAAAATACATGATTGAAGGAAAGAAACAACATCATTATGAATTGAATTCCTCTAAATGATCGAAATGTGCGGGGATTTGACCCGCGGGCCGTAGTTTGCCAAACCCTGATCTACGTATATCATGGATCTATTTATATCATGGACTCGCAGCATGGCATAGACGCAACGTGCAACGGTTTCCATTGCAGGGACACATCGAACAATTGCTGAAGCAAGCCGAGTTCGTCAGTCATTTGGAAGGGTTGATCTCGCACCCAATCTTTCACAGCTGCTGCCTCCCTCTGAGTGTTCAATGGTTCCTCAACTTGAGACGCAACATACCCAGCACGTTTCACTTCCACTATCACAAATGCAATTCAAATCGTTCGAACAATTTGTCAGCAGACATCCCGGCGCACCGGAAAGAGGCACTGAGCATGCTGGCTTTCAGAAACTCGCGCGACAATGAAAGGTGAGCAGGTTGCCGATAAACCAGAAACACTTTGCGCATTAATTAATGATTCCGCCTTAACGACAAACTCTAGGGAACCACCTCTCTTTTTCAGCTTGATAACGAGCGACAGGTTTAACGGCAACGACGACGGGGAGCTGACGTCGTTGCTCAAAGAACTGCTGTTACAATTAAGGCATGATTATGGTCCTACGAAATTCTCGATTCCTTTGGAAAAGAGAAACACGCTATATCGAAGGAAAACTATGAACGTGTAGATCAGTGGAAAGTAGGGCTGTTACTTTCCTTCGAAGGTCGAAGATTTCGAAGCTTCGATTTCAGAAACTTCGAAGACGATGAGAATCGAAGTTTCGAATTTCGAACCTCCGTAGTATTGTAAATTCTTAGAAGATTGAAAAAAACGGAGTTCCTTTTTTTTTAATCTAATTTTTATTTATTAAAAATCGTGACATTGAAATTTCGAGCACTTCAAAGGCGATGGGAATCGAAGTTTCGAATTTCGAACCTCCGTAGTATTGTAAATTATTAGAAGATTGAAAGAAAACGGAGTTTCTTTTTTATGAATTTATTTTTGGGTTAATATTTTTATTTATCAAAAATCGTGATATTGAAATTTCGGACACTTTGAAACTTCGAAGGCGATGAGATTCGAAGTTTCGAATTTCGAACCTCCGTAGTATTGTAAATTATTAGAAGATTGAAAAAAACAGGATTTCTTTTTTTTTAATCTAATTTTTGTGTTAATATTTTTATTTATCAAAAATCGTGACATTGAAATTTCGGGCATTTCGAAGACTTCGAAACTTCGAAGCTTTGAAGGGTCGAAGCTTCGGAAAAGTAACAACCCTAGTGGAAAGGTAAACGAGAGATGTAATTGGTCAATATTCGCGGGATCACTTTGAAAAGTGTGATCGAACATTTTTGATAAACATATATTTGTACTGTGATAAGATTATACAGTGAGTATTCGTATACCTTTTAAAAACTAATAACTTTTTTATAAGTGTACCAAACGACCTGATTTTTTATAATCAATTAGAAGCATTGGATTACGAAATGATATGCAAAAAAAGTTTTCCAAAAATTATAATTTACAAGGTTAGATGCAAAAATAAAAAAGGTATTTTTTAAAACTTTTTTATTTGGGCCCTTAATGAAAATTTAAAATATATGGTTTGTAGATCTATATTAGTTATACACATGCTGAAAATTTCATCGAAATTGACGGAGGAAAAAACGACACGCATCGAAAGATGTACGATTCTTTGGATTTTAAGCAGAAACTGATCAAAAGTCGTGAAAAATTACGATTTTCACCATTTCTAACCGTTTGTAGCTCGTGTGTATGTTAATCAATTTCAATGAAATTTTTAGTATGCGTATAACTAACATAGATCTACAAAACATATATTTTAAATTTTTATTAAGGGCCCAAATAAAAAAGTTTTAAAAAATGCCGTTTTTATTCCTGCATGTAACCTTGTAAATTATAATTTTTGGGAAATCTTTTTTGCATACCATTTCGTAAACCAATGCTTCTAATTGATTATAAAAAATCAGGTCGTTAGGTACACTTGTAAAAAAGTTATTAGTTTTTTAAAGCTGTACGAATACTTTGTACACTCACTGTATGTATTTCACATTTTTCTGTCAAATATCTGGTAAATTCCAATTATGCAATTTTTTACATTTTCACAGAAACGTTTCACCACTTTGTGATTTATTGATTTTTACGATTATTCATTTTTCATCTTATATATGTATATATATTATTGTTTAAAATAGAAGAGCACATTAAATATGATTTTTCAGTTACAATTCATAAATTATTTTTTCAATCAGTCTGGGACTTCAGTTGGAATTGCAAAAATGCATTCGATCTACTCTGATAATTCATCTACAACTCATCTACGAGAATTTCGAAATTTTCACAATTTACATGTGGCATCAAATGTTGATAATATTGGTTTCCTGTTGTACCGGCGCAGCACAATGCAGATTCCTGCACGAACTGCACCGGCGACCCGACAGATGTCCCTGCGAGATCGTTTTCAAAAAGTACTCTTCGCACTGATATTTGAAGAAGAAAATTCCAATAATTAGTTCAACATATCCACTGAAAAGAATGTCATTTCTTTTATTATAGTATCGAAATATTTATCATCTCCATTAAATTATTAAGTCTTGCTATGGTATTTTATAAAATCCCTGTCTATAGTGCAAGCGTGTTTATTATTTATCGATGCGCTTAAAATTATAAATATACCATTTCTGTGTCAAGGATGGCATTATCAATCTACAATATTATAATCTACGATCAATATACGCATTTTAAGTACTGATAAGTGTGACGGGAATGAGCGCACATGTTGCCCACATTGTACCGGCAGAATGATCAGTTTCAAGCGTATCCATTTTCATGATTTTAATCCGATTTCGAAGATCTATAAATTTACTTGAAAATAATAAATTCAGCGATATCGGATACATTGGTGGATAAAACAGTTGTATTTTCATGAAAATCAACTATAGTATTTTATAGCAAACCGTTCAAATGAAATGTTTAGCCGGCACTGTATTACACGAACACACCAGAGCGTTTTCGTACACATACGAGTGGACCGCCATGTTTATTTTGAATATCACATTATAGTTCTCCTTCCATGTGTTGCTACACCTTGGACGGTTTGCCCTTCTTATTTTCTTCACTTAGTTGATTGTTTCGAAGCGTCTGGTGACGACGTGATCCGCAGACCAGGATGAATGCAATCGCAATTTATTCTAAAAATGCCACGCGCCACAGTCACGGGCAACAAAATAAAATCCGCAAAGGTATCTATTAAAATAAGACGGGATCAAAGAGCGACCGGATTGCAACGGATTTCTATTTTTCAAACACCGTTGCAAGTCGATATCAGTGATGACGTCACTAAGTTAATAAGAGAGACAGTGAGCAATTTGAAACATATAAAAATAACTTAAGAATGTATGATTTTCATCTGGTTGAAATGATTAAATAATTTTGAAGTAAAGAAATCCGTATGGCAACAAGGTTGTTCTTTGGTTGCGAGGAGTTATGGCAACGGTGACACGGTTCGTCTTCACAGGTGTCAGAAGCTGCAGCACGACGAAGCATCAGGGGACTTTTGGTGACTCCGTGTTTAGTGCTGGCAATGAGGTGGCAGTGGCAGCAACTTTCGTGGTGGCAGCAACGACAGCGTTCACGGTAGCGACAGGTCTTGGGGTGGCAGTGACGTCAGCGATCACGGTAGCGACAGGTTTTGCGATGGCAGTGGCGATAGCAGCAACGTGCTTCACAGGGTCCGCAGCTTGTTTGGTAGTGGTGATGATTGCATTGACAATTGGGTTGGCAGTAGCGTTGGCAGTAGCGTTGGCAATAGGGTTGATAATTTTAGTGGGAGGGGCGTGTCTAACGGGAACGATAGTGGTAGCGTTTTCAATAGGATTGACAATGTTGATCGCGGGGGCTGTGATGGTGATGACAATAGTCGCAGTAATTATAGTCAGATGTACTAGAAAAGTTAACAACTCTCAATATCATCTCCGCAATGATACCGACTAGAAATCGTTTCTCTGGTAACCTAATGTCTATATAGTGTTTCTAGTATAATAATTAGATTGCGGATCTTAATGCAAAATAAAAATGTTTTGCATTGATTGCGAGAGGCAGGTATAATATAAAAATTGATTCCATCCCTTAACGACCTTGTTACATTGAAAGCAACATTATATCATTCATGAATTTTTAAAATCTTTTACTGTTTTATATTTATATTTAATTTCATATTTTGTATCATGTGCCATTTTATATTTAAAGATGACGGCATTTCAAGTGACAGCAGTTGAAAATGTAGCTTTGAGAAAAGTCAACTTAAAGAATACTATAAACCTTATATTAAAATTATCCCTCAGGTGGATAAATTGCGAGATAGAGATGTGACGCTTTTCGTGCATGTTGGGGCCCTTCGTATATATTTTTCAATGACATAACCTCAAAATTGCCATTTTTTGACTTGTGTCACTTTTCTTGCGGGAGAATGGGACATATTTCGCCCAATCAATTTCTCCATAAATGCATAAAGATCCGCAGTCTAATAATAATAAATATAGAAATAGTGGTGTACTTTATAACTACACAGCGGATTTTATGAATTTATAACAAAAATGGGTAGGTGCAATTTGAAACAGTAAAAACATTAGAACAATTTAATATTGAACATATTAAAAGAGAGAAAATAAATTTCGATTTCACTCCAGTTTGTTGCAATGCAGACAGACAATGTTTATCTTGCATAAAGATTCGCTGTCTATTTATAACTAATGTGCATGACAATTAACCTAGTATCTAAATAGCAAAAATTAATTTATATTTTTAAGTTGGTGATATGCGAGTATATGTATATAAATTCTCCAAATGTTTTTACTGTATCGAATTAGACGTTAAATTTTTACCACAAATGCGGTATGTAATACTAAATCTACCGCTGCAGGTCAAATGATGGGTTTCATATTTCTGATTTTACAACTATTAAAATTATAGAGCTATTTTATTCCGGCATATACTGTAATAAAAATTGTCCACAGTCTAAGTAAATCCAATCTTGTCATTTCTCCAACGGAAAACAGTTGAATCGATGTTATTGCTCGGTATGTTCAGTGTAAACGTATGGTAAACGTAATTACTTTCAACAATTTGTTAATGTTCCTCTAGAAAATATTACAAAGTTTCTCTGAATGTCCATTCTCTTTATTCGACACGAGTCAAAAAATGGCAATTTTGAGGTTATATAATTGAAAAATATGCATGAAGTGCCCCAACGTGCACGAAAAGCGTCGCATCTTAATCTCGCAAATTATTCACCTGAGGGATAAATTGCGAGATAGAGATGTAATACTATACAAGTTTTATAGTATTCTTTAAGTTGATTTTTTTCAAATGCCGCATTTTTGAGTTGTGTCACTTTTCTTGCGGGGGTGCGATATTAATTTATAGTCTTGTAATTTGAATTTGTGCAAACATGTTAAATACAGAAAGATTTTCAACACCTTGCCTTACGATTTATTTTACGGTTTCAGTGATCAGAATTTTTTTGTAGTTCGTATACTTTCCTAAACAAGGAGAAAATTTATATCTATTGTATGCTTACGTGCCCCCCCCCCCCCCCCCCAAGAAAAGCGACACAAGCCAAAAAATGGCAATTTTGAGGTTATGTCATTAAAAAATATCGCGATCAATAAACAATCTCGCAAATCATTCACCTGAGGGATAAATTGCGAGATAGAGATGTAATACTATATAAGTTTTATAGTATGTATTCTTTAAGTTGATTTTTCTCGAATGCTGCATTTTTGGGTTGTCACTTTTCTTGCGAGGGTGCGACATATTCTCGAATAGCTGTATTAACAAAACCAAAATAAAATTTTATTATTTTAAAGGAAATTAGTAGCATACATATTTATTACACTCTGTTCAGAATCTTCATCACGAGTCGGACACGATGTTGTAGGGAAAGGGGTTAATAATCTATACTGTTAATAATCTATTCTGGTAGACTACAAAAGAGTTAACACTAAACCTACCACTACCAGTCAAATAACCGGTTTTATATTTTCCATCTTATAATTATCGAAATTATGGAATTGATTCCATACATTTCTTTATCCAAGCACATATTGTAACAAAAATCGCACAAAATCGAAATAAACAGAGCCTCGTCATTTTCGCAAGCTGAAACATTATAATCGCTTTTAGTGGTCGGTAGGTTTAGCGGTTGAGCGTAAAGTAGTACCCGGAAACAAAGTGTGCAAGTATGCATAACACATTGGGTTCGGCTGAAATCGCGAATTACGATCGAGCAAGAATGCTAATGTGTCTGTAGGATCTTTGGGAATCGGGGGCAGGGAAGTGCATCATCGTGTGTAATGCAATATTAGGTAGCGTGGTATCGGAGCGAGAGAGGTGCGTGACTGTGAGGCGTAGGGGTTGCCGGTGGTAGCGGCGAGAGAGTTGACAGTGGCGGTGGTGGCGTTGACGGTGGCGGTGAGGATGGCGGTAGCACTGACGGTGTAGTATCTGCGAGGCGACGAAGAAGTCTGAGGCGAACGACGGAGAGGAGGCTAAGAGGTGTTCGGGTAGGGTCGTTGGTTCTCGGGCTTGGTCGTATCTCGCCGCCTTGCCTACCATGACTGGCCGGCCTCGGCCTCGCGGGGGGTGGTGAGGTGCCGCGTCTACGAGGGAAGCATCGGCGTCGAATACGGCTTGCTGATTGGTCGACGCGTGGGAGAGCCGCCCGCCCGAGCTCTCTGTGGCCGGCAGTCGGCACCGAGCATCCAGACAGAGCACATCGAGCCATCGGAGTCGGTGTGATTGACGGAAACACGCACCTCGGGACCTTATCACGGGCACGATGGCCGTCCGGCGCGTGCACCGTCAACATCAACAACCGAAAACAACAACGTCGTCACCGTTGTCGGGGTGCGGTACTTGTCGCGCGTGTAATCCCCATTAATCACACATATCACACACACACACATATATACACATACGAAACACACACGGGATATATATATATATATCATAGAAGCGGTCCATAGTACCGTGTACGCCGCTACGACAAAACGTACACAGAACCGTGTGACTGGCCCACGATCGCGCGGATACCGTGGCGCGCAGATGGTGCACGCAATAAGAAACGAAAACAGAAAACGAGATCGCACGACGCACGGGATACTCGGTATTCTCATTGCACGCTACCACGACATTACCTTGTTGCCCTCTCACTCCCGCCGGCCGTGAACGGCACAGGTCCCTATCCTTCTCGCTCATCGGCCTTCCCACGCGGTCCTCCGTATATTTTGGGTGTATCTTCTCTCGCGAATCAGAAAACCCGTGTTTTCAATCCGGTCGTTCGCGCGTTCGTCGTCCGTTGTGTTTTGACTTGGTGGTGCATCCTTATTCTCTCGCGCTCGCGTTTACCCGGTGCAACGTTCTTGTGTCGTGCTGATCGTCGTCGCAGCTCCCCTACCCCCCGCCCTCCTCTTCCGGGAAGTGTGTTGCTTTATAATCTCCTCCGTCAACGACGGTGGCGACGGTATATTTAGTGCGAAGGCAGAAAAAAGTGACAGTGACGGTGTGAACCATTTGTATCAATTGCTCTGTGTTCCCGTACGCGAAAGTATATGATCGTATTCATCTCTGTGCGGCTGAATCAGTGAATAACCAAGGGCCCGCGCGCACCGGCGCGTCCTTTCTGACGGTGGTTAGGCAGCGTCGCACCCGGGGATCCCCGACGGATCTCTTGCCGGTAGCCGCCACCGCGGAACACGTCGTTCGTCTATACGTTTTTTCGTCACGGTGGCAATAGTCTCGCGGACGGTCGCGGATCCGGGGACCGGCATTCGAATTTCCCGCGTCGGCCGGCCCCGGCCGCCTAACCTCTCGTTAGTCCGGCGGACACACCTCTCGCGTTAAATCAGCGGACAACGAGAGAACAGAGAGAGGAAGACGGTGGCCGTCGCTCGGCCAGCAATAATGCCGCACGTGAGCAGCAGCGGCGGCGGCGACGATCTCGGCAGCGAGGACGAGGTCAAGGTCTTCAAGGATGAGGGCGAAGACGAGAAGAGGTCCTCCGAAAATCTCACCGAGGAGAAAAGCTCCCTCATCGACCTCACGGAGTCCGAGGTGCGTCCACTACCAAACCTCTCCCCCCGTACAACATTGTTTTGTTTACTACCCGCGAATCTACTCGTAAGAGTCCGCGATTCGCCTGCACGACCAATCAACAGTCTTCCCCTTGTCCAACCGAGACTTCTCGCTCTTCCGTGTTGTGCGACCGCCTAAGGAACGTCGCCATTAAGTGCGTGCATCTGTGTTGCAGGAAAAGGGCTCGCTCGCCGGTGGAACTTACGCGACCACGGGCAAGACCTCCACGAGATCCGATCTCAGCCCCGTTTTCGGTGAGTGAGAAATATTCTTCTCTAATCGTTGTATTCCCAGACTAACGGCGTCGTCACCGCTGATGACTTCCGGTACACGCTGGGGCATTGCGTGCGTGCGTGCGTGGTACATTCAGATGTGGTTTCACTTGTGATTATGTTATCAATGAATATGAGAATATTATGATATTCGAAACTTTTTGACGATCTTAAGATATCTTGAAGTAATCTTTGTTGTAAAGCGAAATTAGATGAAGTTACAAATATATTCGCATAATATTATTTTGAACACATAGGTAGCTTCCTATATGGAAGACTTAGCGTCTAGGGACTAAATTCTAGCTAGCGCGAAAATTAGCATAGACTATAGACTATACAAAGAAGTGCATACAAATTAATAATTGTGTCGGTCTTGTATTCTGTCTGAAGTTAACGTCAGGACCGGTGTTTTTCGGTATCCGGCATTTTTCGCGGCCGCTTGGCAAAGAAGTCCGCGGAACATCGCGAGAGAAGATAGTCGATGGTATCGCCGATAACGAGATCAGAAAGTCATCAAACGTATATCTGCCGTCGGCCGTTTATCGTTTGGCTCGGCTATGAAATCTGATAACGTGTTATGATATCATATGCGTGTCGCAGCGGCCAGCTCTGATTCATATAAATTAACGTCATTGTAGGTGGTTATCTTATGATCTTGTAACATAATCTACTCGTGGCGAATCGCTTTTATGTCCTAATAATTTCGACGGGTCGCTTTAGTCAGGTTCGATCCAAAACCGTTTCTCTGTTCCCTCGACGTCAATGATATCGCGCGCACACACCGGGAATAAGATTATCGGGCGTCGCGTTATCGTTTGTTGCACCGTATCTCTGGAAAACAACGGTTTTCCCGCGTTTTTTCGATTCCGTCGGGCTCTCTCTCGCACCCGTCGAAAACGCACTGCCGGTTCTTCCGGTTCGACTCTCGTTAAATACACGCCCATTTATCGCGGCGACAATTATTTTACCCGTGTTGCGACGAGTAATTGGAATTTCGCGATGGAACATCGATAAAATTCCGATCCCGTATTTTTTTTTCCTCCCCCATCGTTCTCTTGTTCCGACGGCGTTACCTTGTTACCGGCATAATATTTTTGCCGCCGGAAAGCGTCCGAGGCAAGATCTTGCCGATATTATTATTGCAATCCATACCTAATCTGGCTGCACAATTTTTCTAATTTATTCAGTGTCACTTTCACAGTGCGCGAAACCCTCATGAATTCGCATTTACTGTTCGTAAAAAATTATGTAGTTTGACGAAATTTTACCTGCACAATTTTTCAAATTTATTTAGTACTCCCTGTGTCCCATAATAATAGTAGCAAAAGAAAATAAATATAGAATGCAATATTTATTATCAAAACAACTAGATTATATTGAACAATAAATTAAAAATATTACTCCTAACTTTTATTTTGAGTGTTCAGATAGTTCCTGGATTTTTCAATAATTTCGTTAGTGCATTTTAAACTAAAATGAAACAATTGATTTCGATCACAATTTTTCTAATTTATTCAGTGTCACTTTCACGGTGCGCGAATCACTCATGAATTCGCATTTACTGTTGTTCATAAAAAATCATGCAGTTCGCCGAAATTTTAGCTGCACAACTTTTCAAATTTATTTAGTACTACGTCTGTCCCATAATAATAGTAGCAAAAGAAGATAAATATAAAACGCCACATTTATTACCAAAACAACTAGATTACATTAAACAATAAATTAAAAATATTTCTCCCAACTTTTATTTTGAGTGTTCAGATAGTTTCTGGATTTTTCAATAATTTCGTTAGTGCATATTAAACTTGCAGGTAAGATCCTTTGCTTTCTCCGTATGCGTGAGCTTAAAATCATTGCAGCCTTCGTTCTTCATTGCTTCCAACATAACTTGTCTTTTTTCATCTTACTTTTCCAATGGGTTGATATTCAACTGAAATGAAACAATTGATTTCGATCAGCGGATGAAATTAGAAAAATAGTTATAATTCGTAATAGTTAGGTTAACCTAAAAATTGAAAGATATCGCACCCCCGCAAGAAAAGTGACAAAAATGGCAATTTTGAGGTTATGTCATTGAAAAATACAAGTTTTATAGTATTCTCTAAGTTGATTTTTCTCGAATGCTGCATTTTTGAGTTGTGTCACTTTTCTTGCGGACATCAAACGTTGATTTTGATTGAAGGCTTCGCAATTTTACATTGCATTCGCCAATAATTCCCGTTTAAATAGTCACTTAGGGAATATTATTTTAACACAAAGTACTGGAAGGACTTACTGGAAAGAGGTTCACCGCACAAATTAATTAGATAAAAGTCTATTGTATAAGTTAATGCGTAAATTGTTACTCCCCGCAATTTTCATTCGTCAAATTCTGATTGAACGGTCGCACCGAATACAGAGGTTTAAAAAGCGAGCAATGTTTTCGATTTCTGGGAAATATTGAAGCGATCTGTGCATGTCGAAGGTGTATTTTCAAAGAAAACTAGGCGCCACTGTGTGGCCCTGCCCCTGCTTTTACAAAGGCACACAATACCGTTTCTTTCTGTCGCTTCCAAATATGGCGACGCTTGGATTCGCGGAAACGGCAATAAAATGCGTGCCTCCCCGATGTATCGCTCACAAAAATTTCGAAGCCGTTTTATTGCCGTTCGAACTACAACGGTCCTTTCTGTTCCATTTTTTCGCCCCCCTCAACAAGCTTTCGAAAGTTTCGTGTTTCTTTATTTTCCCTGGAACGTCTAGGCACTTCGAACTTCAGATCAAGAGTCAAATTTCGTCACTGAAAATTACCTAGCGTTCTTGATTTATCCTCCAGTTTGATTAAAATATAAAATTTATCAGAATGGGACAGTTGCAAATTATTTTGCTATTCTTCGGACAATGTTAATTTTTAATCGCAATGTAGAAGAAAATTTTTTAATTTAAGGGACAGTGATAAACGCGTGCAATAATTTCGGTATATTCCGGATAATATATATTTTTAATCGCAACGCAGGAGACGCGGGCTATTTAATTGTTGAATTCGAGGGACAGTGAACCCAACGATTTCGGTATTTTCCGGATAATGTTTATTTTCGGAATTTTAATACGAGTCGAATTAAAAATTCCTGTTGCCCTGTGGCGTGTGTGTGTGTGCGTGTCCGCTGGTGTAGCAGAGCTTTGTAGCATCGGTAAACATTTTCAAAATTCATCATGATTCTCCGGTGGTTTATTCGACCGGGAAAAACAGCCGAAAGAATGGAAAAGTAATGACGCGGGGCGCGAGGAAAATCGAATTGGCGCGGTTAAAAGCGAAAAGGATTTTCGGCGAGAAACCGCGGGTGAAAGTTAATTCCAATTTGCCGAGGGAAATTGACCGAAGTTTACGGAACGCCATTATTCTCGCGACAGGTTTGAAACAAATTGTAACTCGTTAGCGACGGGGCTATACAATGAAACACTCCGATCCGCCGCGCCGGCTGCGCTCGGCCGCTTCTTCCTCTCCCCGTTGCCGACTTTGTCACTGACAAATCGATGTCGTGCCGGCGAACACGCTGTCACCGTGTTGCCAAAACACTTTAACAAGTTACAGACTGTTACGCCGACGATTTTGACTTGAAACGCACGATCTACGTGCCTGGAACTGTACATGCCACGGCGATGAATCAAAACGGTCCTCCCGATTGATCTTCCAACCGCATTCGGTTACTTTTTTTTCGAGCTGTTGCCATTTGATTCGGTAATAAACGAAATTTCGGATTAATCCGATTAACCGTCCCCGACGGCTCGGACGGAGATAACGAGTGTCGGCAATAAAGTTCGAAGAAGCGGCATCGATTGATGCGTCCTCAGCTTCCGACTTCGTTTTGAAACTTGACAGTTTTACGAATGCTTTCGATCCTACTTTGATCACTCTGTGCCCGACTTCGGGTATTTCAATCGGAAAATATTGTGATCGCTGTCGCCACAGTGGTGAATGGTTCGATTTTAGGTGAACAAAATTATTCTTGAATAATTTATATCCTCTTGATACTTGATAATTACAATTATGATATTTATTTTTTTGTTATGATGGAATTGAACATAAAAATTATGGAAGGTATCCAGATAGCACAGAGACATCTCAAAGACAGCTGTAAGACGCCTGCCGCAAGACATTTGGACGTCTGAACTCCTGAATGTCTTGTGTTACAAAACGGTACGTCTTAGAGACGTCTTTTAGACGTAGTTTAGATGTCTTTTTAGACATCTCCGAAAAGGCGTCTTATTTCAGACGTAAAAACGACGTCTTTAATATAAAACAGACGTCTATGAGACGTCGGGTGCTATCTGGGATAAAGTCTGTGAATATAAGAAAATGATTTTAATATGATTACTTTCTTTTTTAAATTATAATTACAGTAACTTAATTACATCTAATATTACATACCCAGAGGTCTCATCACAGCCCCATTCAAATACAATAATTTGTCACTAAGTAGCAGGTTGTATAGCAGCTAATTTTTCTTCGACATTGCTAAATAATTCATATAAATAAAATATACAAAAAAATTGCAGCTCGAGTATGCTCGAGTCAAAGTATAACCTTACTTTATTTACTCATTCATAACAAAAAACGCTTTCGATTTATGGTTCATTATATTTACTTCCTCCTTTTAGTTTCAAACTAAAACGAGAAAATATAAATTGGTTTCATATGTACTTGCTTCCCGTTTTTCAATGCACAACACAAAAATTAGTGGAGTTAGTCATTAACATACACCGCAGTTATGGAACATTCAACTAGTCGTTAATGGATATAAAATGGAAATAATGAGATGTAATTGTTAGAATTATTTGATTCAGTATGTCTAATAATATCTTTTCTCAATTAAATATGTTTTTCACCAATCAAAGTTGTCCCTCACTCTACCTCCCGCGCTTCGGTCACGCGACGCGTTTCCCTTCCAATCTCGAACTCCCCTCATCTGGCATTTTTCAAACATTTTATCAACTCGCATCGTGTATATTTTCTCTGAATATTTTCAATAAAGAACAATAATATATTTTGTGTTCTTCCAATATACAGGGTGTCCCAAAAATGTTGCCCTTGAAAGGGGCAATTCCAAAAATGATATAAAGCAATTTTCTCCTTTGCGGAAATGTTCTCCGAGGCCTGGTTCGGGAGATATCAACGAAAAACACGGGCCAATCACAGCTTGGCTACTGCGGACGGACTCCGCCTCCGCGGCAGGTCCCGCTGAGCGCGGCGTTGTCATTGGCGGGGGCGGAGTCTGTCCATAGTAGCCGCGCTATGATTAGCCCACGTTTTTCGCGAATAACTCCTTAGCGAAGCCGCGTAGAAAATTTTTGCAAAGGAAAAAGTTACTCGAAATCACCTCGGGAATCTCCCCGATCCGATTTTCGTTCGATAAATCTCTCCGTTCGTTTCTCGTCTCTTGTTCCTATTTGTTGATGGATCGTGGATCCTCATGAATCACTGCAACTAAAGCAGGCACGTAACCAGCATGTTTCAGTATTACTCGAACGATCATCCGTCTTCGAGCGCAACAAATCGCGCCGCTGCGCTGGCGTAAGTGATTCCCGCCGATGTATTTTAGGAAAAGCATACGTTACGTTAAACGGCCACCATACATTGTCGCGTTCCGTAAAAGTGTAAACCGCGCGGAGTGTTAAATTATTCCAATTTGTCTTGTCCCGACCGGTAGCCAGCACGACACGAAAATCACTTTCTGTGACGTACAATTACGCGCAAATAATGCGTCGAGATCAGAATTCGTTGCACTCGTGGGAGGGTAAAGGCTAGCGAGAGAAAGAGAGAGTAGGATGGTGGGGGGAAAAGGAGAGTGGGAGAGAGGGGGAGAGAGAGCGTACAAAATATTACATCGGGATCCGTCGTAATCGCTTAAGTGGTTAATTATGGTGCTTCGAGGAAGGCTAGAGGAGGCTGGAGGTGGGATTAATCTTGGCATCAATTACTTCACCGGACCCTTTTTTTATGCAGACTGGAACTAGTTTTCCGGCTAGCAGCGTCCTGAATGGTGCGTGATACCTCCGATGTACCTTTTTTCCGTTCATTAGATTGCCATATACTGAGCTGTACCTCGTTAGTACCTGGCATTATTTCCTTCACGATTGTTCGACGAAACACTCTTCTCCGTAAAAGCTCTTTTCTAATGTCCTTTTAATTAAAACTAGCAACCATCGAGTCGGTCCCCATCGCTATTTTCACAATTAACCCTCCGCCAGAGTTGGGCAAAATTTTAATTTTAATTTTTAATAAAATAATTATTAATTGAAATAAAAATAATTACTATATTAATTTAATATTTAATTAATTCAATAACATTTTTGCCCAACTCTGCCCTCCGCACGCCGGCCAACCATTTTGTAGTTTGACACTAGGTTGCGTGCTCACAGAAAAATTTTTAAAATTGTAAAATTCTTCTAATAATCACAATCGCCAATGGTAAATTAATTTTAATACAGTCCCAACCTTGGACGCAGGCTTCAATCATTTCTCGAACGTCGCAATTATTTTATCTGATGCCAATAATTTTACTGTACTAATAACTAGACAGCGGATTTTATGCATTTATGAAACAAATTAGTAAAACTGCTACGTGTTATTTTCAATCTATTAAAAGTATTAAGACAGAAAATAAATTTCTATTTTACTCCAGTTTGTTGCAATCCAGGAAAAAGATTATTTCGCATAAAGATCCTCTCTACTAATAATTAATAATTTTTAACTATTTTTAATTCAATATTTGAACTAAGAATTTTATCTTAGATAATAAATAGTAGACGATTTTATGCATTTATGACGAAAATTAGTAGGGATGATTAAAAACTGCTACGTGTTATTTTCAATCTATTAAACGTATGTATTAAGAAAGAGAATAAATTTCTATTTTACTCCAGTTTGTTGCAGTCCAGGAAAAAAATTGTTATTTCGTATATAGATCCGCTCTGCTAATAACTAATAATTTTTAATCATTTCTAATTCAATTTATGAACTAACAATTTTATTTTATTACAAAAATGTAAAATTATTGCCACTTTGAATAAATTTCAACATTAAATTTACATCAAATTTAACATTAAATTTACATTAAATTTAAACATTACAATGTAGCTTAGATTCCGGGATTTGTTTGCCAGATTTCCGAGAACACGCCGGATAAATGTTCGGCAAGTTCTTCTTTGTAAGTAAGTATGCTGGTTTCAGCAGGCTCGAAATTTTTCAGACGATAATTTAGCATTGCGTGTTCGACGCCCGAAAGTGCACTAACGATGTATCGGTATAATAGCAGAAAATGCAAAGAGCGTGCGTCGTGACAGTGCGTGCTTCTGGTTGGCAAAGTAATTTCAAAATACACGAACGAACGCGCCCGAAAATTGCGTCTTTCGGCGATGCGCGGCTATCGACACGGTGAACCGTGCCTTGGGAAGAAATTATTATTGCACACAAACAAGAGCCGAGCGACGCCCCTCGGATCCTCGTAAATTTCGTGTTTCGTAGAATTTCAATGGGAGCAATGTTCTCGCGTCATTATCGAACTCCCGTGTGCGCTACAAGCTTCCACATCATTTTAATACCCCGTAAGAATTCTAGAAATTATCTCCGTTTATCATAATGGCGGCGATACTCGCGCGGTTCTAGAAAGCCATCAAGTTCTTGATGATTTTACGCAGTTTTATATAATTTGTGGACGTTTCTGTCAATGGCTCCTGTTTATTGCAATTAATGCTAATAATTTTTGCGTAAAAAAATGTGTTCCACCTGTATCTAAATTATTCGAGAATTCTGTTCACTGTAATCGAAGCAAATAATTTTTGTATAAAAGAAAATGTGTTCCATCTGTATCTAAATTATTCGAGAATTCTGTCCACTGTAATTGACGTAAATAATTTTTGTATTAAAAAAAATGTGTTCCAGTTTTATCTAAATAAATAATTACAGAAAATTCTTATCATTTTACCGACTCTTATTTATTATAATCAGGCTGCGGATCTTTATGCATTTATAGCAAAATCGAGTATATGAAAATCGAAGTTGTTGAAAAATTTTAGAAAAATTCAAGATGTCAATATATAATTTTTCCTCTATCAAGATCATTACGGGAAGAAGTAACATTCAATTTAGTTCCTATGTCTTGCAATCGGTGTAGAAAATTTTTATTTTCCATAAAGATCCGCAGTCCAATTATAATTGATGCAGACAACTTTTATTCCAGAGGAATTTACCGTTTTTGTTTTATTGTTTAAAAATCCGCCGTTCGGTCATTGGATATGATATTCGCGTGCAAATGAACGTTGACGTCCGTCAGAATTGTTCGTGGACGCGCGTGGCCTCCTGAAAATGTGTTTCTGGGAATGCTCGTGACCGGCCGCCTCGAGCCACTGACTTGACAAACGTTCCCAATTATTATACTTTTCCGCAGTCGCTCAGATTCGCCAGATTAGCTTGGTTCGTTGCGTTCCGAGCACGAGGGTCTAGCAAACCACTGCTAATTATCGGACGTGTCCAAGTGGGTTTATCTTGTAACATTATCCGCGTACAGGCCTCGAATATCGAAATGAAAAGCGTGCCGTGAGAAAATCGTCGTCGAGTATCTTCTTCAGGGTTACGAAAGATCGAGAGGAAATTCCGCGCGGTCTGTGTTATCTGCATTGACGACACCAGCTAAATAAATATTAGAGAATTACATGACCGGGTAAACTTCCGTCGGTTCTAAGCATATGCTTAGCCGTTCCACCTGTCGTATTTCTTGAATTTAGCTGGGCAACAATCTTTCCATTCTTTCATTTTTACTGGCAAATTATTGCGGTTAATATTCTCGCGAGTTCGATCGTGTATTGTGCGAAATAAAAATTGTCTGCATCGGTTGCAAGACCTGAGAGACTATACTGGGAAGTTCCAGCCCAGATAGCACTGAGACGTCTAAAAGAAGTCTTCCTCCAGCCGTAAAAACGTCTCCAAAATGGGCGTCTTTTAAACGTCTTTTTAGGACGTAAGACGTTCAGACCTAAAACAGACGTAAAAACGACGTCTAAAAGACGACGTGTGCTATCTGGGTGAGATCATTTGAAGCGACATTTTCCTTTGCAAAAATGGCGTCCGCAGCTTTGTTAAAGAGTTATTAACGAAAAGGCCGACTGTGCCAACACGCGTCTAGGTCGCGCTCTGATTGGTCCGTGTTTTTCATTAATAATTCCTTAACAAAGCCGCGGACGCCATTTTTGCAAAGGAAAATATTGCTTCAAATGATCTCCGGAACCTCCCATTTCCGGATGTTCCGAATTGTCGTTCCAAAAAATTTAAAAATAAAAATCAAGTACCGCTTCTACTGTTTTCTTTTTCTCACAACTGCATAAAATGCATAATTTATAAATAACAAACGCAGAAACAGCAGCGCGGATTAATGCACACGCACTTCCAGCAGTGTTCGCAACTCGTCCAAGTTCGCCAAATGAGATTTTCAACGGCAGCCAGAAATTTCGCGCGCAATTTCAGCGCGGGCGTTATTCGGCCTCGGAAAAAAAGGAATTAAGTTCGAAAACGGGCGCGGGGGCATACGTATCGCGTCGGGACGCATTCGCAAGTGGGTCGCTCGTTTTCCGGAAGCTCGAGCTCTCGGGAGCACATGAGATTTTCCATGCTCGCGTATCCCTCGCAATCCTCTGGTAGCAGCCGAGCTGGCAAAAGCTTGCTCGCCGGCCTGATATACACTTTGTCGCTACTTGGAAAGTGCCTCCGCCTCCGGATTGCACCTCGCCGCAAATATCGTATGCGACCCGGTCGAGTCGACGGCGCATGCTTCGCTGGAAACCCGTTTTTTCTCGCGGAAAATATTCCAGCGTTACCGTAGGGTTTAGGCTTCTATTATCCAAAAATTAACATTTAGAAAATGAAGATATCCGTCATTTTCCCGTAAAAAAATTTATTTTCTTGAAATTTGTAGACCTGTGATCAACTTATGTTCTGGAGAGGACTTCTTCTGACCAAACTTGAAAATTTTATTTTAATAAATTTGTATAGTAAAAAAATCGTATAGTACAATATTAAAAAATTTATCGTCCTTAGAGCGTCCGAATATTAATTCCAGCCACTGTGTAATAGGAGGGTTACCTGTACCCAAAATTTTTATTTAAATAAAATTGCTGCCCAACTCTGAAGATCCAGGGAAATGGAAAAAGAGAGAGAGCGTAAAGGGAGTGAGGGATTAGAGGAGCGGAGGGACGCGCGCGCAGGAGGGGGTGAGCGAAGGGCCGAGGGGAGGCCATAAACGATGTGTCTCGTTGTGCGAAGTAATTGACGAGTTCGCGTGTAGGCGGTTGGGCGCCTAGATCGCCCGAAGCATACCGTAGGCTTATCCTCGGAGACGAAAAACGAAACGAAACGAAATGAGCAGCTCTGATACCGGGCGCGAGAGGAGCCGAGCGAGCTGAGCCAGCGCCCGCTCTAGCGGTTACGTCGCCCCGGACAAAAAGACAAATTGCCGCCCCTTAAGAATATATATATATTTTTTAAATAAAGCTATATATTTTTTATTCTCAATAAAAATCAAATCATTTTATTTAAATTTGAATAAAAGCATATATTTAGAAAGAAACATAACATTGATAATCAAGCAGTACAAAACAGTAGAAATTAATTAAAAAAATCTGTACATAGCCACGAATTATTAACCAATGTGTAATGTTGCACGAACAATCAAAATGCCATTATTTTGAAAATAAAACAAGGTAACATCAACTACGCTAAAATCACAAAAAACTTTTTTCTCTTACTTTCAATTCTGCAAACTTTAATTACATCTTCTAAATTTACTTGATCAGCAATTTCATGCTCAATTGCCAAAATGGCCGAACCATTAAGACGATATTGTAGTCGAACGTAAAAAGTTCTTAATTAATTTTGACTTGGAGAAACTCCTTTCGCCACTGGCTACAGTTATTGGTATCGATATTCTTAAAGCAATAGTAAGGTTAAATTATTATTGAAATAATGATTCAAATAATGAATATAGAAACAAATGATAAAAATTTATTCATTTTAACAATAAATTATTATTGTAATAATGTGCAAATGAATATACATAGAAACAAATGATAAAAATTTGTTTATTTAAACACCGTTTAAACTATAAATAATAATAAATAACTACTTAAATAATAAATATATAAGACCGAACACAATACAGAATGACAGAACCGAAATCCAGAACCGAAAAATAACAATTATAGAATCGAAATAAGCCAGATATAAGCCACAGACCGATATTCTATTTAATAACAGTTATAACATTATTTCGGTTCTTCATAATTGTTTCGAGAATCGGAACCGATATCATAACAGTTTTCAATCCCTGGAACCGAGTACTCTGGTAGCCGACTATCTCATGAGATACCCGGGTACTCGGGTAATTTTTCTTTACCCGAATATCTCATGGCTTACCCGAGTACCCGGGTATCTCATAAGTCACAGCTCTACTCGTGACACTGTGTGGCGCCCCTAAATTTTGGCGCCCCGGACAAATGTCCAAATGCCCTAGAGCGGGCCCTGGCTGAACCGAGCTGAACCGAGCGGTGTCGTGTCGTGGTGGAAAGGGCAGGAGGTAGAGGTTCGGGTCGACACGTACACTACACACTGTACAGCGCGCGGGGGAACGAGCCGAGAGAGGGACGGAGAGGAATTGATAGGAGAGTCGGGTTAGCGCGGGAGAAGGAGAATAGAAATTGAGAGTGGGTTAGCGCGAGGAGCGAACCCGAGCGTGTGCGCGCGATAGAAAATTAGTGAAAGAGACGGACAACAGAGAAAAAGAGAATGCGAGGAGTGGGGGGAAGGAGAGCTGCATCACCCTGAACTTGCCCGAATACCTCCCTCCGAACCTTACAGTGTGTATCCGCTCACCAATGCACATGGCACCCAAGCGAGTTCTTCTATCGTCCTCTCCCTCTCTTCTTTTCTCTCCTCTCTCTTCCACACTCCTCTTCACGCCTGTGTACCCTCTCTCTCTCGTCCCTCCCGGTCTCTGCTCGTTCCTTCGCCTCGAATCTCGCTCTCGCCCTTTCAGACCCGCTTCCTTTTCTCGTCGTCTTACTCTTCGCCTTCTCTCGCGGAGTTAACCCACCCATTTCTTACGCTCTGCATCGTATACCGGGTGTCGCGCCGCGGAATATTCGGGGATATAGATAGCAACAACCCAGCCCCGACTACTTCCGGCGCGATGGCGGCCAGACGCCGGTTACTGCACGTGGACCCCATAGCGGCCTGCCTCGACTGCCCCGAGGTTTAACGAGGCTACTGGGAACACGTGGAAATAGACTCGATACTGGGGCTGGTACTTTCCTTCAAAGGTCGAAGAATTCGGAACTTCGAAGGCGATGGAAATTGAAGTTTCGAATTTCGAACCTCCGTAGTATTATTATATTTATTAGAAACGGACCGAGGTCCTTTTCTACAAATGTTTAAAATGGGATAAAGACTTAACCTGAATTAACTAATTGTATTTTAAGTTATTAGAAGATTGAAAAAAACGGAGTTCCTTTTGTTTTAATCTAATTTTTATTTATCAAAAATCGTGACATTGAAGTATTATTATTATTATATCGTAGTATTATTATTATTGTTATATTTATTGTAAACGGACCGAGGTCCTTTTACACAAATGTTTACAATAGAACAAAGATTTAACCTAAAATAAAGCTCTCGTCGGATATTCTCCTTCGAGCAGACAATGTTTCCAGGTTAACTATGTGTTGTAAATTATTAGAAGATTGGAAAAAATGGAGTTCCTTTTTTTTTATCTAATTTTGGTTTGCTGCACAACGTGACTAAAATTTTTGAAAAAAAT
Organism: Lasioglossum marginatum; assembly: GCA_028455795.1. Taxonomy (NCBI): domain Eukaryota; kingdom Metazoa; phylum Arthropoda; class Insecta; order Hymenoptera; family Halictidae; genus Lasioglossum; species Lasioglossum marginatum. Next base: position 7,186,789 of record CM052249.1, read on the forward strand.
TGCAAGTTGTCGGAATTGCAGAGAAAATACTAAAAGTTGCATTTTACAACTTTTTTATGTGGGCCTATATTGAAAATTTAAAAAATACGTTTTGTAGATCTGTGTCAATTATAAGCACTGGGAAAGTTTCATCGAAATCGGTTGATGCGGAAAGAAACGACAGGCGTTGAAAGATGTAAGAATCCTTGGATTTACTGCAGTTATAGGCTGAAAATCGTGAAAATATGCAATTTTTACCATTTTTAAACGTTTGTAGCTCATTGTAACGTCGACCGATTTTGACGAAATTTTTAGAATATTTAATTCACACAGATCTGCGAAACGTATTTTTTAAATTTTCAATATAGGCCTACATAAAAAGATTATAAAATGCAACTTTTAGTATTTTTTCTACAATTCCGAATTATTGCAGTTTTTGAAGAAATTTCTTTTCACATCCTGTAGTAAACTAATTGCTCTAGCTTCCCAAAAAAGTTCAGATCGTATAGTACAATATTAAAAAAATTATCGTCTTTTTAAGAGTGTCCGAATATTAATTCCGACCACTGTATGTCTTCCAGCAAATTCTGGAACAAATATTTTTCCATGATGAACATAAAATATTTCCTGCATATTTAAAAAGAAATATTCTATTTCTAATATTACATAAAGATTCATTTTATAATGAGAAAAAAATATTCTTTCATAACATGAAATAAATATTATCTGTAGATTAGGAAAAAATATTCTATTTCTAATATTAAATATTCATATTATAGTTAGAAAAAAATATTTTTCTCGTAACATGAAATAGATATTTCCTGCATACTAAAAAAAAAATATTTGTTACTTAATGTAAAATAAATATTGTATGTATATTTGAATATTAAAGAAAGATTGAATCTCTTTTTAATATCATATTAATGTGTATACAATATTTTATGTTACTAGGGTATATTGAAAAATTAGAAAATACGTTTTGTAGATCTGTGTGAATTAAACATATTTTAAAAATTTCATCACTGTATATTTTGAGTTCTCTTATGAACACTTTTTTCGTGAACGAACGCCATGGAAATTCCTCTAATTCCCCGGCTATATAGCCGAGGAAGTTCGTGAGCAGGGACGTGTGAAATGAGATCAGGATAAAATAAATATAGGCGAGTGTAAACGAAAAAGTAGTGGAGAATTGTGGGAACACCCGGTACATGAATACAGACACACCGACTACAGTCAGCATTATACACCTACCCTGACTCGCCTCTCTACCTGCTCGCTAACGAGCCTACCTGCCGGACTTCTTGCATTCGAAGAGGTTGCCCAAGAAGAGGGGCCCAACCCTGGACCCATCTCTGCATCCCCCATCCCGTGTATCCCCCATAGAGTCTCCGGCAAACCAACTACACCCCGCGGTGGTGCTTGCGCCTTCCTTTAGAAACGGTTAAACAAATTTCCCCTGTAAAACGGCTCCGCGTTCCTAGAAAAGAATACGAGAACCTGTAGAGGGGCGAAACTTCTCCGGTGTGGATAGAGGGCCCAGAAAATATGTTTGCCAAGACGTGTTTGTGGTCATGCTCTCACGCGAGACATTTTCGAAATTTTATAGCCGGGCATAAATTGAATTTATTGACACCGAATTTTCGGTGCTCTCGCGCTGGCGTTTACGATCTATTTTCGCTCGACGATGGCCGTCGTTTCCTCGAAATGTATGGCGTTCGTAGGTCTGCACCGGTGACTTTTAGAATTGTTTATAACGCCCGGACCGAGGAATCGAACGGGAACGCTCCATTCCGACGCAATACGCCTCGTCGAATCTCCTGCGAATTCCATTCGACGCTGTTGCTTCGCCATTTTGAATCATTCTTCTACGGGGCTGTGTCCATCATCCACCGTAAATCGACTGGGAACTCGCTATTCCGCGACACATTGTTTGCTATTTCTGCAGAATGGAACAGTGATCGCGCTACTCTCGAGTCGTCTAGAACCATTCCGCAAAAGGCTAGGTAGTCTTCACAACAGTTCCGAAAAAAATTAATACCACTTTTCAAAGCCGGGATATTCTAAAAAAATTTGGGGCTCGCAATTTCGTAGAAGAAGAAAATTATTACCACTTTTCAAGACCACAGCACTCTGCAAAATACAGCTTTGAGTTCCTCCAAATCTGCTCTTGATTCCATTAAAAATAAAAATTATTACCACTTCTCAAAGCCACGGCACTCTAAAAAAATTTGGTGCTCGCAATTTTATAAAAAAAGAAAATTATTATCACTTTTCAAGGCTACGACGCTCTGAAAAATTTGGAGCTTTGAGTTCTTCAAAATCTGATCCCGATTCCATTAAAAAAATAAAATTATTGCCACTTTTCAAGGCCACAGCACTCTGCAAAATTTGGAGCATTCAGTTCCTGAAAATCTGCTCTCAATTCCATTAAAAAAATGAAATTTTTACCACTTTTCAAAGCCACAGCGCTCTGCAAAATTCGGAGCTTTGGGTTCCTGCAAATCTGCTCTCGATTCCATTAAAAAAATTAAATTATTAACACTTTTCAAGGCCAATTGAGGGGAAACACTTGTGGCCCATTTACCTCCACTCCACTCAAATCTACAAATCTCCTAAGGCTCTGCTCATCTTCCCGCGATGCAGAGTGTCTTTTCCCACCAGCAGTACCACCGTGCAATCGCGCGATTAGGTTTGCGATACACGTTTCCACCTATAGGCCAGGAATCGGTCAACAGACTTATCAGCATTCTCCCCGAGTGCGTCGACAAACATGTTGAACATTCGCGGCCGTTGATAACGCACGGCGATATGCCGTGGACAAACATTCTGGAAGAGAGCAAGAGGATCCACGCGCCGCGCGGTAAGATCGGTGTCGAATCGCTAGAAAACCGTGCTAGACAAGACGCTTTGCTGATGCTTTGCCCAACGATAATCCCCAGACGCGCGACGGTAATCGCGTGATCCGATCAACGCCGATAACGAGATAAGCTCTCGGATACGCTCATACGATGGGTAGTCGCTATCGTAGCTGATCAATCCTCACGCGGAGGGTCCGATCTTTGACCATCGGGTCACGTAGGGACGTGATTTTCCTGGGTTCTTGAGGGATTTGCTACCGGGCCAAGCTTACGCGTCACCTGCTAGGGACGTCTTCCTGGGCTGGATCCGATTCTTGATCATTTGGATCCTCGGACACTTGCGTGCTCTTTGGAGGAGTTGGGTGGTTCGACCTATTAGGTCTCTGGCATGATGCTGTACCATGTTGCATAGTAAAACAAGAATTGATTGAAAAATTCCAAGATAGTGTGGGACCTGGTAGGGAGATCTACGTGATCTGGGACCGAATCTTGATCATTTGGATCCTCGGACACTTGCGTGCTCTTTGGAGAAGTTAGGTGGTTCGACCCATTAGGGCTCTGGCATGATGCTGTACCATGTTGCATAGTAAAATAAGAATTGAATGAGAAATTGCAAGATCGTGTTGGACCTGGTAGGGAGATCTCCATGATCTGGGACCGATCCTTGATCATTTCGATCCTCGGACACTTGCGTAGCCCTTGGTAGAGGAATACAGAAATATGAATGCTTTCAGCGCACGGTTCGATGAATTGTTACTAAATTTACAAAGCAATTTTGCAAACAAACATAGTAATTCCGACGTTTCGATCTTTGTTTAGATCATCTTTAGGGGTTACTAGAATTGCAAAGACAATTCCAAAGTTTTTGTTTCTTTTGGTTATGTATTCCTAAATTTCAAAATTTTCACCGACGCAATTCTAGTAATCCCTGAAGATGATCTGAACAAAGATCGAAACGTCGGAATTACTCTGTTTGTTTGCAAAATTGCTTTGTAAATTTAGTAACAATTGATCGAACCGTGAAAGCATTAATATTTATAAGCATTATATTGGTAGAGGAATTAGGTGATTTGATCTATCAGAGCATGATACTGTACTATGTGGCATAGTGAAATAAGTATTCAATGAAAAATTCCAAGATTATTTAATGAACCTCTTTCATGGACCTTATTTGATCATTGCAGTGCATGGGTCCTTTTTTAATGAAAAAGGTCTCTTCTTCCGTAGTTCGAGTGTCGCGGTGCACAGTGGTCCAAATCGAGAAATTCAGTGACATTTCTGTATAACTTTTGAACCATAAGAGATATTGCCATGAAACTTCATAATGTAGTGATGTTACCTGACAGATAGGTTAAAAAAAAGATAAATAACAACAATTACATATTTTAACAAGATAAACAATAACAAATATAAATTTTATTTAACTGCATATCTTTTAAAGGTATTCAATAATTAATTTTACAGCTTCCGCATGTAATTGTTTATGTTTTTTCTTACGGTTTATTCGTGCAGTGGATATATACGGATCAGATGTTAACAGACGTCTATAAAATAAATCTTCATTCGTAATCGATCTGGAAAATTTTCTTGTATTTTTCAATCTAAACTTTTTAAAATCTTTGTGTCTGCTTTCTAAAGCTTCTTCCGTTAATTGGCCAATCGGAAGTAAGGCATACTTTATTATTTCTGCACCATGAATCAATATTTTATGTACAGATGCTGGCATATAGTACCAGCTGTAATTTGTGATAAAATATTTAGCCATTTCTTCTGTATACTCCTTGAATTTTATAATATTTATTCGCTGCGAAGACGAAATTACCTGTAATATAATATAATTTTTTTAATTGAGGTTGTATTAAATCTAGCTTTTCAAAATCTATTAAATACAATACAATACAATGGAATTATATTATTTATAGAATTTTCTATGGTAATTGTCGTACACTGGCAAATTTGATTAATATCAGTCTGTCTACGCATAAGATGATATGCCGCGGATGGATTAAACTATAATGACTTCAACAGTGGGACAGTGGGGGAAATGATTTTTACATGATCTTATAGGGGAAGATCTACTGAAAATATTCTATTTTGTTACAATGCGCGATCCCCTGGGACAAAAAAGATACACCTTGTCAACTGTAAAGCATTTTATGTTTAAAAGACATTGCATACAATAATGATTAATGACGTGCACGATTTCTTATCTCAAAAGAATGTTCTTCAAAACAAAAAATAATCGAAACCAAATATCAACTGAGCTCCTCAGGATACCACGAAGAAACAGAACAGTTTTTCCGCGTAAAAGATTCGAATTTTAAAATGTCCAACTTTAAGTTTCAAATCTGAATTATATTTGATTTATTTTCTTCATTTTCGAAATCTATGAACATTTAAGAAGAGATACATGTTGATCAGATATTAATATGAGAAAGTTGATTTTTGGCGAAACATCACTGAATTTCTCGATTCGGACCACTGTGCGGTGGTAGTGTGTCCCAGTAAATTTCGAAGTGCGATCTCCGGCATCGCGTGGTCATGGACCAGTATAGCATTTAATAACGTTGAATAGCGTGATCTCGCAATATCGCGTCGCGCGACGCACGGCACGCGCTGTTTACACGCGATCGGTGTACTTTGACAAGATTAATAATAGCCGGAATTGAATAACTTATTACGCGAACGCGTACGCGCACCTGCGACCGCCTAGTTACATCACGGATAAACATTAACGTTATTTAAAGGTCGAGATCCATTCACTGTTGACACACGCGTTGCTCCGCCGCGGTTCCTGGTTCGCAGCAAAGTGGATTCCTGAATGACACGTATTTCCATCGTTCTCATATTTCAACATATATTGGGAGTCAGTAAAAAAAAAATCGTTATTAAAATACAAGTAGTACAGTCAGTTGTAGGCTGTGGATTGTTATGCGGAATAAAAATTTTGTTGATTGTGAAAACCAGAATTTAAATAAGAAAATATTTTCTCATTTTTTATAATCAGTTCAAAATCACTTTTGAGGGCTCATCTTGGTATGCAAGATGGTGAGGACGAAGCATTTGGGTCTGCAACCCAGATAGATAGCCTAATTAATAAAGCTTCTCATAAAATAATTTATGGATCCTAGAATTTCAAAGAAATGCTGGATAAACTTCCGAAAAGGATAATAAGAAAGCTTCTGGATGAAGGAGGAAGCTTCTGGATGAAGAAGCTAGCTTCTGGATAAAGGAGCTAGCTTCTGGATGAAGGAGGAAGCTTCTAGCTTAAGATAAGGAGCTTCTGGATGAAGGAGGCAGCTTCTAGCTTAAGATAAGGAGCTTCTGAATGAAGGAGGAAGCTTCTAGCTTAAGATAAGGAGCTTCTGGATGAAGGAGGAAGCTTCTAGCTTAAGATAAAGAGCTTCTGGATGAAGAAGGAAACTTTTGGATGAAGGAGCTAGCTTCTGGATGAAGGAGGCTTCTATCTTAAAATAAAGAGATTCTAGCTGGAGAAGAAAGCTTCTGGATGAAGGAGGAAGCTTCGGGCTTAATATATAGGGAACTTCTAGCTGGAGAAGAAAGCTTCTGGATGAACCAGGAAGCTTCTTGCTGAACGACGAAGCACATGGGTCTGCAACCCAGGTAGATAGCCTAATTAATAAAGCTCCTTATAGAATAATTTATGGTCCTAGAATTTCAAAGAAATGCTGGATAAACTTCCGAAAAATATCCCCGATTTTTTTTATACTCTGGATTATTACATATTTTGACGTGCTGATTACAAATATGATAGTGAAAATTGGCGCAAATTTTATTGTAATGGCGGAAACCATTAAAAAATCATAGTTTTTTCCATTTATTTCCATAAATAATGGTAATTTTGAAAAATACTTCAAATAAAAGTTGTAGGTTTCATCGAAATACACATTTTATGTCGTATTGATTTTTGTCATAAAGACAATAGTTTTTGAGAAAAACGATATCAAATGTTCAAAACTCCATATAACTCATTCAACACAAATCAAGTTTTATTGTTAATTTCATTGGTTAATTCTAGAAAGTATAAATAAAAATATAAATACCTAACCCTAACCTAACCTAACCCCCCTGTGTCTGTTCTATTCTACATGGATATTTCTCATATCGTATAAGTGAATAATTACCCATCATTTTTCTCAGAAAGTATCATCTTTATGACAAAAATCAATAGGACATAAAATGTGTATTTCGATAAGGTCTACAACTTTTATCGGAAGTATTTTTCAAAATTCCCATTATTTACGGAAGTAAATAAGAAAACTATGATTTTCTTATGGTTTCCGCTATGAAAATAAAATTTGCGCCAATTTTCACTGTCATATTCGTAATCAGTACGTCAAAATACGTAAGAATCCAGAGTATGAAAAAAATCGGAGGTATGTCATTTTCGGGAGTACACCCGAAATGGTGGGTGCAAAAGTTTGAGCCCTATTTTGCACAGAAAACCAATAAGGAATTGAGCCAGGAGTTTTCGTACTGTCCGAATAGAGTCCACTGACGATTCCAGGGAATGCGAATCCAATTCTAATTGATTCTAACCGCAGCGCCAAGTGTTTTATTATACGGCCGGGGTGAGAGGAGCGGGTCTCTAAAGAGGATCGTCGCGTGTCGTAAAGTTCTATTCGCGGGGCCGGTGATGACTCCCTTTACGCTTTTATAATATCCGCGATCATCAAATTGCCGGCTATGGTACCCTAATAAACGTATTAGCGTTACGATCCGCGTTTTATTCGGAACACCGTAGGAAGAGAGAGAGAGAGCCACGAGGATCGATGCGAGCCCGTACAACACAGAGAAACACAGAAGGAGAGTGAGAAAGAAAGAAAAAGAAGGGGAATCATGCCAGCGCGCGCAAAAGAATGAAAAAGCAAAGAGGCGCATATGATAATCAGGCATGCCCACCGAAAATACCGGTTTCCCTCTCGGACCCGTGGTTACGATTCAGGTTTGTCCCGGGCTGTTTCCGAGGCTCTGTCGAAACGATTTTCGTCAAACAAAATCGCTCGACCGTACGGCTCTTCAGTCAATTAACGCCAGGAGACCGTCGTCGACCTGTTGTCCAGCCTCGGAGCTTCACCCGAGAAACAAGAAATTGCGGAGGGACACAAAAAGACCGGGAACGCCCGCGTTCTGATCAATCTTCGGAACGTTAATTGCTCCACTTCCGTCGCTCGACGGTCCACGACCCGGCGGTCGTTGAAACCAGCAACTGCTCGAATTGGTAGTCCTAGACATCTACTTTGCCTCTGCTAGAAGCTTCTATTAGACTTCTATAGACTTCTACCAGAGAAAGAAGAGGCTCAGCTAGCTACCAGAAGACGAAAGAGGTCCAATAAGTTGATCGTTCTTAGCTAATACTTCAGCTAATGGCATACACACATATTTTAGCGAATGATCAAGGTTGCTCACTGATTGGGGAAAAACATGGCGAGGCTCTGAAGCGGCGTCCAAGCGTAGCCGAAGAGGTGGTTCGAGAGGCAGAGCAGGGACACACAGGTAAGGTTTAGAGGGAGCCAGCCCAGCAGAGAACGAAACAAGGAAAAAGATAAGAGACGAGTCGAGAGAGGAGAGCCGTTGGATGGAGGAAGGAAGCTGGCGCGGACGATGCTGGGAAGAACGAAGGAACACCGAAGATGACTGGTGTGCGGGAGGAAACAAGACAGGAGGGTAGAGCCAGAGAGTAACGAGAAAGGACTAAACGAGGACAGTGAACGAGCCTCGGCATACACGAGCGTAGAGCGAGCGCGCGCGAGAGAGAGAGAGAGAGATAGAGAAAGAGAGAGAGAGAGAGACAGAGAGCGCACCGGGCACCCGTTGAACGAAGGTTAGCAATCTGCGTAGTGTTTTACGACAACTATAAATATGGCTGTAAAGCTCTTTGTTTAGAGCAGCTAGTCCGGCTTTCGAAACTGTGCCCTTCTCGCGGCCATTTAGACCTCTACGCTCCCTGGCTCTGTGTCGATCGGGAGATACATACTGGAGAAGAAATTCATTCTAGCTGGAGAAGCAAGCTTCTGGATGAAGGAGGAAGCTTCTAGCTTAAGATAAGGAACTTCTAGCTGGAGAAAAAAGCTTCTGGATGAAAGAGCTAGCTTCTGGATAAAGGAGCTAGCTTCTGAATGAAGGAGGAAGCTTCTGGATGAAGAAGCTAGCTTCTGGATGAAGGAGCTAGCTTCTGGATAAAGGAGCTTCTGGATGAAGGAGGAAGCTTCTAGCTTAATATAAGGAGATTCTAGCTGGAGAAGAAATCTTCTGGATGAAGGAGTTAGCTTCTGGATGAAGGAGCTAGCTTCTGGATGAAGGAGCTAGCTTCTGGATGAAGGAGTAAGCTTCTAGCTTAAGATAAGGAGCTTCTAGCTAGAAAAGAAAGCTAATGGATGAAGGAGGAAGCTTCTAGCTTACGATAAGGATCTTCTAGCTGGAAAAGAAAGCTAATGGATGAAGGAGCTAGCTTCTGGATGAAGGATCTAGCTTCTGGATGAAGAAGGAAGCTTCCAGAGAGGTTATAGTTGACGCAAGAAGTTTCTAGCTGAAGAATAGTACTTCTAGCTAACTGGGGAAATATTTAGCTGAAGAATAAAACTTCCGGCTGACAAATAAAGCTTCTGGCTGACGAATAAAGCTTCTGGCTGAAGAACAGGACTTCCCCGGCTGAAGAAGGTTTCCACCTGAACGTGCCACGGAAGAAAGATGACTATCCGAAAGTGACCGCTATCGAGGATCCAAGGAGAAAAGATTTGCAGACCCTCCCGAAGCGGTTCGCGGAGGAACGCGCGTTTACACGTGAAAATTATCGACGACTGGGCCCATTAAAAAGAAGGAAAAGAAGCTGCGCTCCGTCCAGTGGCATCTGCTAACCATATGCTAAAATGACTGAGCCCGGATAACACCCTGTCACGCTAATGTCAGGTTAAGCGGCGGGAATGATTTACAAGCGGCGAGTCCGAGCGAACCGGCAACGTTACACCGTTCTTTCGGAACGCTGGTGTTCGGTCGTGTTCGCTGCCTGCTCGGGATGGCTGGCTGGATGGCTAGCTCGCAGCTCTCTCGTGGCCCGTGATAGTCGTTACAACAACGTTATTGCTCCGGCGCAATTAACGTCCGCTAGATACGCCGCGCAGATAGGTTAAACGCGCGAGACGGTGTCGCGTGGACGCAACGCGTTGAAATAATTTATGTCTTCTCCGGGCGATCGATCCCCGGCTCTGGATGCGCCCGTTCGCCGATGTCGTATGAACGGAACCTTGCCGCCGTTCCTTTCTGTGCTAGCAAGCAGCCTTGAAAAACGGTGTGCTCAAAATCCATGGAAATATGAAAATCTACTTTGGTTAGGTGTTCCCTTGATTGAGCTTTTGGGAGCTAGCTCGATAAAGAGAGCAGACGAGGATGGTGTACCCCGAGGACTCCTGAATTGACGTAAATTTTACTCTACAGCAATTTGCAATGCTTCTAAAGACTCCTTCTCTTGGTATGGGTTAGGTCGTTCTGCGTCGTCTTTCGAGACCTGGCCGCACAGGGGATTACGTGTCGCAGTACCCAGCACCCGGAAGGTTCGTGTGTGCATCGGAACGCGTCCCCGAAGCTCGGAAAGCATCGGCGAGATATAATAAAGGGTCTGCGTTAGGGAGTTCCGGCGCGAAAAAGGTGATAGTCGGTGGAACAAAGGCGAGGAGGGCCTGATCAATCGGATACTGTGCCATCCGGCGGTCAGTTAACTAGGACTAAATAAGGTAGCCGGCCGGGTCTCGGTAAATAATTGTATCTCGTAAAGCGACTAGGTAACTGAGGATTTATATGGGCGTAGCCGACGGGGCCGACACTTGCTACTTCGGTACACGAGGCGCACACAGCGGCTTTCTGCTCCTCCCTTCTTCTTCTTCCTCCGCTTCTTTCTTTCTCTCTCTCTCTCTCTCTACTTCTTCTGCCCACGGTACGTTGCACTTCTTCTCTCCGTCTGCTCCTACTCTTCTTTTTCCTTTCCTCCGGTCAAACATAACCTGTGAGCAGCACACGTGGCATGAGACGGTTGCCGAGGGGACCTGTTCCCTCTCTCTCTCACACTCTCCACTCCGCTCAATGTTGTATCAAAGGCTTAGCTTCACTCATGCAAATGAAACGGCGATAACCGAACCAACGGCTAATTATATTCGCGAGATTTTATCGTTTTGTTGTGACTCGCCGATTCCTCAGCCTATGGCCCCGTTACGCTCCGCAGATTAGATCAGCTGGGGGAGGATGTCGCCTTGATACCGGGATTGGAATTCGCTGGATAAGTGTCGCCAGGTACACGCCTGGAATTTCCTATCGACATGCCGCATTTCTTTCCGACTTCTGATCCTGTTCAACCCAGTTAGACTCTGCAAAATCTCTAGGTAGCGACTCTACACCATCGTCGACAGAGTGCTCAACTGTTTCTGAGGACCAGAGGCTGACACTTTCGCAATGGCCGATGCGAATTGGCAAACTGTGTGCAACAAGTTAGCCTCATAGTCCTAAATCGGCCTATTCACGATCAAGCATATTGCGCAACAATGCCTATTGTGCAACATGATTGATCGTGAATGATACCCGGATAGCACCCGACGTCTCATAGGCGTCTGTTTTAGGTCGTTTTTAAGTCTGAACGTCCAAGATATCTTAAAGACGTCTATTTGGAGACGTCGTTTTTACGTCTGAAATAAGACGTCTTTTCGGAGACGTCTCTAAGACGTAACACGAGGCATTCAGGAGACTTTCAGGAGCTGTTCAGGCGTCTTTCAGACGTCCGAATGTCTTGCGGCAGTCGTCTTACAGCTGTCTTTGAGATGTCCTTGTGCCTGGGAGTGATTGACTAATTAATACAATATGAATTTTGATGGACATCATGCTGCACAATAATTTGTTGCGCAATATGCTTGATCGTGGATATAGGCCCCTTAAATCATCAATTCATGCTACAAACAATTTTATTCACGATTTTTCTCGACTCGAGGATTGATCGGCCGCTTCGTTGTACTCTTGCTTTCGACGCGCGTTACACACGTGCACACATCAGGTCGCCGCATCAACTCCTTCCCTGAAATAGTGAAAACCTTCCCTGCAACAAAGTGAAAAAGGTATGCTGGTTGCCGCGCATCGTTGCCCCCTTTACTCCCACGCGTCGGCAAAAAATAGCTCACGCGGGAAAAAGAACAGGGTCCGATCGTTGATCAACGATCTGGGAAATTAATTATCGTACACGAAGAAGCCACCCGGAGATTATTAGTCACGGCTTGTCCGCGATCCGCTCCGGCTAAGAGAGGGTCCTTCGCGTGCTCTCGCCGATCTGTTTCACGCTCGTGGATCCGCTAATCTCGTCTATGTCCAGATAGCGTCCCATTCCGCTGATAACATCCGCGCTCTCGATCCCTTTTAAACCTGCACATCACCCCTCCCCTCCTTTTCCAGGAATATTAATCTGCCCGGCTGTAGATCAGGGATTTCGCAATCGGCCCGTTTTAGTCCGTGGAAATATTCCAACGCGTAGACGATCCAACCGGAAGTCACGCCTGCCCGTGTCCTGTGCCACGCGTGACCATCCTCTTTTCTAGCTTCTAGCCGCCAGGCAAGTGCCGATCATGTTTCCACTGTCGTCCATGGCTTCGGAAATTAAAAAAATGCTAGGATATAAAATTCGACGGAATTTAGTACGATTTTTATTTATTCTGGATCTACGAATGCTACTAATAATGAAAATACAATTTTATTTGGTCCCGCTGTCTTTGTCCACGAAATGTGAAAATTGCGTAAACATCCGCACTACGAATATTTAAAAGTACTTCCTCGAATAAGATGATTTGAGAAATAGTGGGAGCTAATTTTTTAATTAATGTTGACCTTCAAACAGTGCCCTTTCCTCTGTACACCGTTCGAGTATCAATTTTTTTATCTTGAGCATAGGTCTCGATAAGGATTAAAAATAAAATTCATGGATTACGATCGCGATAAAGCGGACGGGAAGATTGTCGTGTCTGGAGTGTTGCGAAATCGTTAGCGAGACAATGGCTGCTATCGTCGGAGGCGCGCGAACCTACGCGCATTCGAAATTCCGCTTGGAATTCCTGGGTGCCCCCTCCTCTGGAAACTGGTTAATTCTAATATGTCCATTCGAGAACGGTTCCCGAGCGGAGGGGCCCCGAGGGAGAGTCCGCGGCGCCCCGAGGAAGGAGGCCCCTAATTTGGGACTTTATCGTCTTGTTATCCTTGCACCTTATGATGCTGATGACCGAGCTCTGGATATCGTGGTGTCACTGTGCTCGCCACCTTTTGGTCCCGACGGTCGAAGAGGGGCCTGGTGTGCCGCCGGGCCCGGGAATGCACCGATACACGACCGGCTACTAACGCGAATACGTACGCGTGAAACAGGCCGTGGAGGAACGGAGTGCGAGGGAGGAGTATACAGAGATCGAAAGCGGGAGATGAAGGGAGAGTGAGAGGGGCCTCACGAGAGTGGGAGAGAGACGAAACGGAAAGTGAAGCGAGAATAGAGGGAACGAGAGAGCAGTATTCTGGTAAGAGTGGGTGCCCGTGTGTCTCCTTGCCCCCTCCCGGCACACTCGGGCCCACTGGGGCCCCAGCCCCCTCTCTCCACAGCCTGCCCGAGGCCAAGAACGCAGGGCCGTAGGCTCCTGCCTCGGCACCGACAGTTACTCGCTGCTTTGCAACGTTGCCGAGTCCTCGCACTCGAAGGGCCCACTTTTGCATAACTCGCTCCACCGTCGGGCCCACTATTCGCGAGCCTTTTTGGCGGGAAAAGACCCATTGTCTTCACGATCATAAGGCCCAAAACCACTTTCGTTTCGAAGGACCCACTTCTGTACAATTTACTCCGCCATGAGTCCCAATATTCGCCTTTTTGCCGGGAAAAGACGCATCCTCTTCCCGATCATGAGGCCCAAAACCACTTTCGTCTCGAAGTGCCCACTCCTGTACAATTTACTCCGCCATGAGTCCCAATATTCGCCTTTTTGGCGGGAAAAGACGCATCCTCTTCCCGATCATAAGGTCCAAAACCACTTTCGTCTCGAAGGGCCCACTTATGTACAATTAACTCCGCCATGAGTCCCAATATTCGCGAGTCCTCTGGCGCGAGAAATTGGTCTTGAAGTGACCATTCTCCCGGTCAAAGGGAACAGTATCGAGTATTGTTTCTGTTTTCATTTTGGCGGGAAAAGTTCGTGTAACGAGAAGGTCCGCTGGTTGAGGACGTCCTCAAGGGAACGTTGCCTCTTCTCGGAACGCTCGACGCGTGTTTTCTTAGGGAATATGGGCGGACGCTATAGTATCGCGAAATTTATCGAGGACGATCTTGTCACGAGACCCGGTGGCGCACAGCTGCCAGCTCCAGCAGGTGGATTTGTGTGCTCGTTAGCTCGTAATGGAGATTGCCACCTTAGATTTCAACGACCACCCGGGCTTCCCTCGAATTCTACGTTTCCACGGACTCTTCGACTCGATTCCGTCACTCTTCCCGGGAACTCTGTCCATCCCCGCAGCCATTCAAGTCAGCGCACATCATCATCGAAATTGCTCCCATCATACGTGACCACTAGACTGCAATGCTCACGTATAAATCAGTCTAAACCTGACCCGTATTCGACCTGTCGCCATTCCGTTAAAAACCAACCTACGACGATAAACTCGATCACATTTTAAAGCCTGAACTCTCTACTTTCGCTCACCAGTGTTCATCTTCCTCTAAGATAACTGAACACGGTGCTGCACACCAGAATCGAAGACCCATTTTTTAGAGAAAGATGCTACCAATTCAAACCTTTGTGAAAACTTTGAAATTAGAAAATTTTTCTCGCAAGTGAATCGACCATGGATTTGAAGATCTAAGCTTCTTCTTTACAACGATCCCTAAAAAATTGATCTATGATTTTTTTTAGCCGATCTATCGAATGCGAGGTGGAGTACTACTCAATCTCAGTAGGAATTGCAAGGTCTGTAGAATCGTTAATAAATTTTTTCCCGAAATGAACTCAGTCTAGATTTGAAGATATACGCTTCCGCTTTACAACGAGACCTTGAAAATTGATCTACGATCTTTTTTGGCCGATCTATCGAATTTTGAATGCGAAGTGCACTACTACTTACATTCAGTAGGATCGCACAAACTGTGGCGCATTGGGACGTCTGTAGAATCGTTAATAAATTTTTCTCGTGAATGAATCTACCACGGAATTGAAGATTGAAAGCTGCGCTTTACAACGAGCCCTTGAAAATTGGTATACGATTTTTTTCACTGTTTTATGGAATTAAACCGAGGACCATGTTCAGTTTAGCCCTCATGGCGTACCTCATCATCTTTCTCTCTCCGGGACTGCTTTCCGGATGGAAGGCCGTCAGGCCGAAAATATCGCGCGGCCCGACGGGAATTCCTTGGTTTATTTCTTCCAGCAAAAATTACCGCCGGTCGCGTTTCTGCACGGACGTGTTCGCCTAAACAAGAAGACCGTGTGCGCCGCCACCCTTTCTTTCTCTTTTTGCTACGCCTACGAGCACATGGTCGATCGGCTTCGATCGGCGTCCCGAGGCTTCGTTTCACGTTTCTGTCAAACTCCATGCTCGTCAGACCTCTGCTACCTGAGGCAAAGACGCGACCTGAAGAGATCCGAACCTGCTAAGAGGTTTGATGCTTCTAGGAGGTCCATATTGTGAACTAGATGACACGGATCGTAGGTCGTTTCAGGTGGTGGTTTTCAATGCTAGGGAACTGGAACAATGAGCGCCACTTAATCGGTGTGTATCGACACACGAAACCTTCCCCAGGCCCCATTCTCCCCCTTTTTTTATTGATATCGGCTGAGGAGACCGCGATAGAATTACCGATTTCGTTCCCGTCCCGTGATTGTTCCACATAATTAAAAATCGTTCTTCTCGAATATCTTCTAAATTATTTGTCGCATCGAAAAATATGTCATACGAAACCTGTAGATCTGGACAGGCTGGGTCTTTCATGTCCTATTACTTTTTTCCGTAAAACGAACGGTTCTCGAAAAAATTCGGTTTCCAATGCCCCAAAACATATTCTTCAAGTTAGAACCCTCCGGTGGGTCTATAGGGACTATAGCTCCCACAATTTTGAGTATTTCACCTTGAGAAAAATACGATGTACAGTCCAAATAATAGGAAAGATGTGTGCAAAGCCTCGATCCAAGACGGTGAGCTGATTTTTTTAAAAAAATTGTCAGACTCGATAGTGAATTGGGTGCCAAGAAGACCTCAAACAGCAAAAAGTAGCCGGACGTTGCGTGGACACAGTTTCACGGTGGCAGCTAATATGAAGTACCATTTGATGGGTCCAGCGATTTATCATTGGTATCTGATTGGACAAGCGATGCGTCGAATCCCAAGGAGAAGTTAGGGTATGAGGCTGGATTTCGAATGGAATTGGTGAGAGGCTGGAAGTGTGCAGGTTTGGCGGGAATTGGGCGATTCCGGCAATCGTGGATGGTGTTTCGAAGCTGCGTGGCCAAAGCAGCCTTGGCAGAAGGCGCTGGCACGGCACCCATTGTCCGCGCCATCTCTTGTTACGAGACGAGACGGGCCCCGCTGGAGGAATGGAGAGGTCCCATCGGGAAGAAAGGGAGAGAACGAACTCTAGAGAGGCAGAGGCAGGCAGTCGGCGGTCAAACAGGCAGACCTCTTCCCTCTTGCTCTTCTCCATCGGTCCCGCTCGTCCTCTCTTTCTTTTGTTGCTTTCCTTCGCGCGGGTCTTGCCAGGGGACCGTGCCGAGTCAAAACCACCTATGTGTGCTTGGCGAGAGCAGGCCCCCGGCAGTAGGTCTGCTGCCTCGAGGGCCTCTCTCCCTTCCCCTCTTTCTCTCAGCTCGCGGTAAGATTGCAACGAGGCCCCGTCGGCCGGGCCCCCGGAGACTTGACCTCCGATCAACCCGGGGCCCCCTCGGCTTTTCGTACGGCGCGCGCTGTTTCGACGCCCGGGGAACGCCGATGACAGAAATTGAAAACTCGAGAGAGAGGTTCGATCCGGCCCACGAGAATTTATGCGCCCGCTTGTCCGAGTGAGCCCCCCCGGCCTCAAGGACCCCTTCGATTTATGGAAATCGTCCGGCGTTTTGTAATTCCCCTCGGAATACGAGAATCGGGTTTCTCAACGACGACGCTTCTTTCGGCTATCCTCCAGCAAATCTCGCCCCCGGGATTTCGTTTCGCTCATAAGGCCCACGAACGACTTCCGGCCAGGCCACTCATCGGACCCGACGATCTACAATTGCTCCCGAGAAACAGCGTCTGCTTGATTGCTTTGATTTCTCTCTAGGCTCGATCTCGTACGTGACATCGGGACATCGACGGGGCCCGTCAGGAATCTCCTCGGGGCCCCATTACGAGGGTGCGCCTTTGTACGGAGAAAACTCGTACCGTTGTCTCTCCCGACCAAGGCACATGCGCTTTTCCGTCTTTCATTGCCGGGAACTAGTTTTCGCGCCTTTATATTATGCTAATCCCCGGCCACGATAATGGGACCCCAGTCTGCGCCTCGCCGAATAAATAATTGCGCGCGCTTTCTAATGAACGGCCCCGCGGTCGCGGCGCCATTCTACCCGGCCCAAAAGTTTCTCTGGCAATCTACATTGTAAACTATCCGATCGCCGTCCACGCGTATTTGATGCTACCCAAATTTATACTGTTTAAATATATGCTAACCTAACCCTAACCTAATTTAAATTTATATGGTTTAAATATATATTAACCTAACCCTAACCTAGCCCAAATTTATATTGTTTAAATATATTATAACGTAACCCTAACCTAACCCAAATTTATATTGTTTAAATATATGCGAATTTTTATATCCGATATCTACTCACTTTTATTATGAATCCGTAGTTCACTGACATATAAATTTTATCGTAATTTTATTGTAAATTCTAAGAAAATTAAAAGTAAACTAAATTATTTTTTAACAATCAAAATTTTTAGGGAAAGGAATGATATTTTATTTGTTGCAATAGATTCATATTTTATTTCTCATAAAAATACACTTGTTATAATACCTACTGTACTGGGGCCCAATGAGGGCCCACCGAAAATCACGTGTCTCTTCCTTTTTCTATCATGATTCAAGTATAGGAGACCCTTCGAAATGGTTAGCTGGAACGATGGGGGACGAACGGATTTCCTGGGAAATTCATCAGACTCAACAAGCACGCCGTGACCGCGACACTTGTTGCACAAACCAGCCTGTCCGAGGAGCTAAGCCCCCCCCCCCCCCCCCCCGCGGGTGCCCCTTCGAATGTCTGTTCCCGAGGCTTCTTCCTCTGCTTGGGTACCCTCTAATTTCTCGTACACGGACCTCCCGCGTCGAGGGTCACCAGGTTACACGCCGCCACGCATTCCCATTTCGGTGTTTCACCAAAAGCGTCTTCCGCGCTAGAAACCCGACTCCTGAATTTCTCGGAGCCACCGCTCTGGAGGCCTCTGATCGCAGAGATACTCCGGCGAAAAAATTCCTACACTCGGGCCCCAGCAAAACTGCCACGGCCAACTCGGTACCGATCTGATACTTTTCGATTTTGGGACCACTGCCCTTGGAGGTCCCAAATAAGTTTTCTGCAAAATAAAATCTTTTTTTCGAGATATAGGACCCCTGCCCTGAAGGTCCCAGATAAGTTTTCTGCAAAATAAAACTTTTTTTTCGAAATATAGGACCCCTGCCCTGAAGGTCTCAAATAAGTTTTCTGCAAAATAAAATTTTTTTTTCGAGATATAGAACCCCTGCCCTGAAGGTCCGAAATAAGTTTTCTGCAAAATAAAATTTCTTTTTCGAGATATAGCCCAAATTTCTCCCCAGCCTTAATAATTCCATTCTATATGATTTTTTCATTTGATGGTTTACCGATATATTTAACACCAGCCGTACCACGACCGGTCAAATGACCGGTTCCACATTTTTTTATTTTTTAATTATTGAAATTATAACGATGCTTCCATCAGAAATTATTCAATACATTTCTTTATTCAATCACGTATTATTATAAAAATTGTGGGAAATCTAAATAAGTTCAATCTTGTCATTTTTATAAAACAATGTGTTTTCGACACATTTTGTAGCCGGTACGGTTAGTGTTAATCGTGTAAATAATATTTTGAATAATGGTATAGCAATTTTTAGTCGTGACTCAGACTGCTAAGGATCAATTTTAATAAGCTGTAACAAATGCGTCGATATTTAAATTTTTCAAATTTATTTATTATTTTATATTTGATAAAGTTTATTTGTGACAATATCGAGTAGATGAAATATAAGAAAATCAATGAGTCTGAGGATGTTAATTTTGATTTGCAATCGATACGGAACATTTCCATTTTGCTAAATTTAGCAGTAAATTTGTTGAAATTATAAAGATGCTTCCATCAGAAATTATTCAATAAATTTCTTTATTCAATTACGTATTATTATAAAAATTGTGGAAAATCTAAATAAGTTCAATCTTGTCATTTTTATTCAAACGCGTCGATATTTAAATTTTTCAAATTTATTTATTGCTTTATATTTGATAAAGTTTATTTGTGGCAATATTGAGTAGATGAAATATAAGAAAATTCAATGAGTCTGAGGATGTTAATTTTTATTTGCAATCGATACGGAACATTTTTATTTTGCTAAATTTAGCAGTAAATTCGTTGAAATTATTTTGTTGAAATTATCCATGGCGTTCTGCTGCCATTCGAGCAGCGAGCGTTTACGAGAGGTCGGAAAGATTGTTTGGCAAAACATCTGCAGCCGAGACGAGGCACTTGTTGCACAAAGGGTGCCTGGGGGACGAAAATTCCTGGCCCCCTCTGGCCTCCGATTTCCGTCCGACCAGGAACAAGGCCCCCCGCGTCGAGGGGTTACGGAAACGGCCCTTGTCGAGAGACGTAAGCACAGATTTCTATTGATACAGGCCGATAGGTTAGCCTTCGGTCCTCGCAGGAATCCGTGTCCTTTTTGCGGAGGCACTGGTAATCCTTGGACCTTTTTTCTTCGAACGTTTTCTCCCGTGAGAGACGGGAAACTCTCGTAGAATCCCTGCAAAAACGATGGGGAAATCGTATTCTCGACGCGTAGACGAATAAATCCCAACCCCTGACGAGCTAACTGAGAAAATGAACGTCACGGCACACATTTATCCTCCGATAGGCAGATTCCTTAGGCAAAATGCGAAATCCTTCGGGTTTTTAACAATTGTAAAATCGAAATTCTTTCAGTAGCTTTTTTCTCTGTTTTAAGTTGCATCCATTTTTCTCATGAATGTACAAAATCCAAGGTCAATGCATTATTATACTCTATACCGACTCGTGATACGGTCCTTCTGTTCAGAAAGGAGCCTGAAGTTAATTTTAAAATAACAAAAATTGAAAGGAGCGATTCCTGACGTCATTTAAAGAAACTTTCTCCTTTGCGAAAACGTTCTAAGCGGCTTCGTTACGGAGTTATTAACGAAAAACGGGGTCCAATCACAGCACGGCACGGATAGGCTCCGCCTCCGCGTTCCGATTGGTCCATGTTTTTCGTGAATAACTCGTTAGCGGGGCGGCGGGGAACATTTTCGCAAAGGAGAAAGTTCCTTGAAATGACCTTGGGAATCAGCCCTTTCAAGGAAGTCCAACATTTCTCGGACACCCTGTATGGCGATGATTTGGCCCGGTAGACTTGAGAACCGCCGGGCTGCGGTGTCGGAAGGTCGGTAGGCAGGCGTATAGCGTTGATGGACCAGAGCTAATCTAAAAATCGCCGGAACTTCACAATTATAGTAATTTACCAGCCGACAACAAGCTGTACACACAAGCTTGCCCATAATGGCATTAACGGCACGCTCTTTCGCTCCGTGTCCTTTTTAGCTGGAATCCAGCCCTGATTCCAGGCCCGAAACCGAACCCGACTTTACGATCGAGGCATCGACGGGATCCCTGATCCTCGTGTGACTAGATCCTCCATATCTTTCCCTATAGATCGTCGCAGAATTATTTTTCCGGACGTCGTTTAATCGGGGAAAATTTTGCTCGGTCCCCTCGCCGGCCATGGTCGCAAACAAAGTGACTCGTTATCCGCGCATTATGATCGTCGCGAACCCCTCCCCCGAGGATTAAAGGAGAACACGGGATAGATCTATCGTTTGTAGTTCGCGGGCGAGTTTCCATCAAACGGAAATGATCCTCGCAGACAATGCTCTCGCGACAACACGAATCTGTAATAATCTCTCCGCGACTTCCGCTCTTTGCCTTTTCCATCCCTCCAGAATTTTCATATTTATTAAGAATGTTTTCATTCAATGCCGATTAACAGTGCCGAGCCTCGTACCAGACCGAGATACATATCTCTCTTCATGATAAATAACAAGAGACATGTACTTGAATAAAATGTTGTACTTGACAGGAATGATTCCTGAGATCATTCCGAGTAACTTTTTCCTTTACGAAAATCTTCTCCGAGGCTTCGTTCAGGAGTTATTAAGTGAACAATGAACGGTCCCCGGCTCGGCCAATGCCGACGCCGCGCTCAGCGGGGCCCGTCGCCGTGGCGGGGTCCGTGCGCTGTAGCCGCGCGCTGATTAGTCCGTATTTTACCACGTTTTTCATTGATAACTCCCGAATCAGGCGTCGGAGACCATTTCCGCAAAGGAGAAAGTTGCTCGAAATGAACTCAGGAATCAGCCTGTGCAACTTCACGAATTGTGAAAGAAAAAATGTGAAATTGACAGTGGTTCTAGTGTCGAGCATCTCGACAGGATTCGACGCAGCGAGAGCAAGGGGATAACAACCTCCGCAGCCTTGAACCTGCTTCCTAAATCAATTAGCCTCCGACGGGCTGCTTTTCGCGCAGTTTCTCGGAAAGGAATCGCCGGAACGTCGTGGGCTTGTAAAGAGGAGGCTGTGAAACTCTATCCAAAATTCGCCCGAGCAGAAAAAGGGAAGCGTTGTCTCGGCTGCGACGGATGGAAGGCGGGCTCGTTCCTCTCTTTCCGAATGCATATCCTGAGTGCACATGTGCGCCACACTCCTCGCGCCAAAGTTTATTGCCAGTTCTGTCTCCCGCTCCGCTCCGCCCCTCTCTCCGTCCTTTCCATCACGATCAGCGTGCGCGTCTCCTCCCTCTCCTCCCTCTCCTCCTCCGCCTCGTCCTGCTGCGTTCCATTGGGCTTTCATGCAACACGCATTCGCATTCGCCCGACTCGAATCTTCTCGTGCTCGTTCTCGCTCTTTTTAGTCTCCAAGCTTCTCTTTCTCTCTATCGTACCATTCTCTCTCTCTTTCTCGTTCGATTCTCTCCTGCAGGTTTGTTTACCTCGCAGTCTTGTTGGAATAATACTTCACCACGGTAATTATAGACACCCAACGGGCATACAATGCGAACTTCGGTCGCGCGCGACCCGACTTGAGCCCGAACTCCTTGGAAGAATGAAAATCTCTATTTTCGACCCACGTGCTCACGCGACATCCGCTCGAGACATCCGCGCTTTCGATTTCCGGCGGAACAATCGGAAATCTTTTCGCGAGCTCCCCGCGTCCTTGACACGACCTCCAGACATTATGCTATAACTTCGGACGAGTGCAACATTAATTCAACAATTTTTAATACATTTTTTAACACATCGCATTTGGCAACGGAGGTACAGTGGATAACAGAAGTAAGTAAACACTCATTTTCAATAAAGAAATCACGATAACAGTAATATTTATTCACTCATAAAAATAAACAAGTTGATTACGTAAGATATTGATTTTTCTATATTAAATATAGAAAATTTGAGTTGGCATGAGTTGGTCAATTTATGTTGAGACCGCGCTGGCGGTGAGCGCCACTGACGGCAACTCATGCCGGGCGAAGATATTTTGCTTTCTGGTTCGGAAAAAACGTCGACGTCGCAAACTTCAAAGGGGGGTTTCTCGAGATAAAAGTCTGCTCTATCGCGTGATGAAGTTCGATTTTACACTGGACCTTTATTTTTTGAGATAAATTCAAAGATATCCTCAAACATTGGTACGAAAGTGGTGTCCCTCCGTCCCTCCAAATAGACGTCTTTAAGATGTCTTAAAGACCTAAAAACTACATAAATAAAACAGACGTCTATGAGACGTTGGGTGCTATCTGGGGTATACTTCTTCAGAAATAAGAAATCGTTTTCCAAAGTCAAAGTCATAAGAACATTGAACTCGAATGTTTTCCCAGGTGTGTCGGGGCCACATTTTCTTTTTCAACACATTTAATGCAATCTGCTGCAGACAGTAGAATTGAATTGGATAAATGAATTTGTTCATTTATGCTGATGTAACGATAGGGATGGCTGGAATGCTAGTAAACGCGGTTGTATAACGCACAACAATTGTATAACAACAATTAGTGGTTTCAACGCTCGTCCCAGCGCTAACTGGTGGACAATTTAATAAATCGTTTTATGATCCAGAAAATAGCAGGAAATTGTCAGCGCACGAGGCGCGATAAATCTTCGTTCCCACAGCTTCTGTCTTTCTTGGAGATGAGGATTTAGTATTCGCTGAACCCTCTAGACCATGATTTGCTGATTCGTGTTGAGTCAAGTTCACTGCGAGAAACATCCTCTCTCCACATTTGCACTCCAAATACATTTGTACCGTCTGGTACATGTGTAACCATTTTAATTTTGGATATTAAAGTAGACAATATTAAAAAGTGGACAACTGAATAATTACATAAGCACCTAAATGAATTTTCTAGTCAATAATTATTATGAACAAGTGAAAAGAAATTCGATCATCGGTAGCTGTTATAAGCGATCGAAATAAATTTCTCTCATCGATAACTATTATGAGTAGGCAGCGGATTTTATGCATTCATAACAAAAATGAGTGGGTGTAATTTTGAAAATTAAAAACATTAGAAGAATTTATAAATACCGTTATATTATTTTCCATCTATTACATATATTAAAAAGGATAATAAATTTTTATTTCACTCTAGTTTGTTGCAATTCAGGTAGTAAACTTTTATTTTGCATAAAGATCCACTGTCTAGTTATGAGCGATCGAAATGAACTTCTCTCATCGATAACTGCTTTGCAGTTACAGTTTTTCTGGACACAAATAACTGATATTTGTAACCAAAAAGTTATAAAAATCGATACTTTTTTGCGTACATTATTCTAAATTTCAATAATAATTGACTTTTCATTAATGATCTTTATCGCAGAAAATTTTAGAATAACTGTTATTTTTGGTCCCAGACAGTGGAGTGGAGGTCCCAAGCGGTAAAAATTTTGATCTTCTACGTAGAAAAACAAACTTCAGTCTTTAACATAGTAGCCTATAACGTTCGTGGTATTAAAGATAAGCATAATTCACAATCGAAAATTGAAAAAGTCGTTTTAATTTTTTTTAAATAAATTGAATTTTCTTGTAAAAAAAAAATGAATGCCTTGAAATTCTTGCTTTGAAGTGAAGTATTGGCGAGCGTACCACCTTTCAGAAAATGTATAAAAATAATTGAAAATCGGCGGGGACTTTCCGAACAACCAATAATTTCAATTTAAACAGATTGTTCGAAAGGCATTCTTCAAGGTAGGAGCTTACCGGTGGTGAATGTATGACGAAGGGGGTCGAAAGTGAATTTTCGGCGACTCCGCGGAATCGCGGGGACACTTTAATCGCGGGCGACGCGTCGTCTTCGCGAATGCGCAGGGCGTCGACTCATAAGCAGATAAAACTTTCATTAAATTCGTCGCCTATTTGCTCGCGGGGCGGCGCGGCGGGCACGACGCACACAACCGCACGGTTCGCGGTTTTCATCGGCGCAGTTCGCGATTAAACGAGGAACGCTCGCGATTCCGGCGAAACTCATCGGGGCCCGGTATGCGTGCGTGTGTCGCGTTATTTATAGAGTCGCGTAGCTGACAATTTAATCGTCCGCAGTCGTGTGAATTGCGTCGATCCGTACGGTTCGTTCGGCTACGAACGCGAGCGTAGAACTCGGCCGCTTGTTCGTGTGTTCGTGTCTTAATAAGTTGAGAGCGAGAGAGAGAAAAAGCACAGCGAAGAAACACACGGAGACGCTCGACGAGAAAGAAAGAAAGAGAGAGAGAGAGAGGTGGTATGTGTCTCGCTACTCGGAAAAGGTCAATGGTCTTGCGTCGGGGGACGATCGAGATCATCGCGGAGGAGCCTCGAACGGAGAATTAACTCTTTCATGGTCGGTGATGCTCGCACGATTCCAGTCGAGTCACAGAGTCTCGCCGGTCAACTTCGATGCACCCGCGCGAGCGCGCGCCCGTGCAATCCCCCTCCTCTCTCCTCCTCTTGCCGTTCCCTCTCTTTTTCTCTCGCCGCCGAAGTATTAATTAAGCACGCGGCTATCCCGACTGATTTATCACCGTTTACCGCTAGCATCGGCCTCGCGTTGCTTTTGTTGCGGTTCGTTACGCCGCTATTACGACCCATTTTCGAGCCTCGGATAAGAAATCAACCGGGGCTCGCCGAGGAATCTCCGATCGAGAGAGATCCGCACATCCCACAGAGATAAGAGCAGACAGTGTGACAGTAGAAAGAGAGTATAGATAGTAGAGAGAATAGAGCAGAGAGTGTGAGAAAGTAGCGAGTAGAGAGAATAGAGCAGGGAGTGTGAGAGTAGAGATAATAGAGTAGAGAAAATAGAGAAGAGAGTGTGAGAAAGTAGAGAGTAGAGAGTAGAGAGAATACAGTAGAGAATAGGGAGTAGAGAGTAGAGAGTAGAGAGTAGAGAGTAGAGAGTAGAGAGTAGAGAGTAGAGAGCAGAGAGTAGAGAGTAGAACTAGAATGGAAGAGAAGAAATAGACTGAGACAGTAGAGAGAAAAGAGCAGAAACAGAGTGGGACAGCAGAAATAGATTCTCCGAGTAGAAATGGAGTGAGAGAGTACAGTCTCGAAGAGAACAGAGAGAGAGAGAGACGGCAGTCTGGCTCGTCAGGTGTGCAGGATAATGCCCAGGCGTGGCTTCGCAGAATCGCTTATCGTACACGCTGTGTTTCGAGGTATAGAGACCACAGTTGTGTTGCATTACCCCGAGTTCTATAACGTGATTGCGGCATTCGATCTATCGCGGTCGGGGCTTAATAGCCAAGGCTCGACCGCGAAAAACCCGCTACTGCGGTGCTCTCCTCGATCCTGTTGCTGCTCTCTCTCTCTCTCTCTCTGGGCGATACTTCACCCACCGGAATAATGGCGTTGCCGATCACCTAAAGATCCTCGTCGGCAGGTGATAAGATCTGAACCCCGGGGGTGGTGGGAGTCGCACGATGGCTAACCTGGTTGGCCAGATCCGGAGACGATACTTATCAGTTCGAATCCTGAAAGCAGGTTTCTGCCGCTTGAAACGATCGAGTTTCGCGGAACGGACCGATTCTATCACCCTCTCTCTCTTTCTCTCTCTACTCGTTGCTGTTGCTGGTGGTGCTCTAGCGGGACAAGATCCGCTCGAGTAGATCCGAACGACGCTAACCGAAGATGATCGGTATCACTCGGAGCTCTTCTCCATGTGGATTCTTGCTGATCCAGTTTGGTGGATAAACTCGAAACAGTTCCTCTGGATGCCTCCACTCATCCTCAAAGTTGGAGGACCTTGAACACCCATTCGAATGTTTTCTTGCGTCGACACGAATTATCCAATAATCATAATCGAATCGTTTGCTATTCGAAATTATACAATAACAATTCAATAATAATAATTAGACTGCGAATTTTATGCATTTATGACAAAATGGGTACGTGCAATTTAAAACAGTGGAAGTATTAAAAAGATTTAAGGCCACCAATGTATTAGTTTCATCTTAACAGGATAATCAAAAGAACGAAATTTTTATTTGTCAATGCAAATCAATGCAAACATTTTTTATTTTGCAGGAAGATCCGCAGTCTAATAATAATATCAGACGATTGCACAAGTTCGTGCTCGATTTGAAAATAAAATCCAATGATTAAATTTTGAAGGATACAGCTCTATTAATCAATTATTTTCTAATTCTAATTGTCCAATTGCCTTTTCTAATTCTACAATTGGAAAAGAATGGTGACTATATAATTTTTTTATTACACTCCACCATGCAGTACAATTTGCGACATTTATGAAAATCGGGCACGAATTTATGCAGTCATCTAATACAATAATTAAAATCTATTTAGCTCCATGCATAATAGAAATAGCATCAATTTTGAAAAACTGGGTCCAAATCAAAAAATTTCTTGTTTTCTCTAATCACTTGAAAACAATTCATTTGTAAATACAAATTTCTTGTTTTCTCTAATCACTTGAAAGCAATTCATTTGTATTTATATTTTGATCAAAAAATTTCTTGTTTTCTCTAATCGCTTGAAAGCAATTCATTTGTATTCACAAATTTTTAAAAATTTGTATTTGTTTTAATAATTTGTATTTTTAGAAATTTTTTGATTAAAATTTATTTGATTTTGATATAAAAATTTATATATTCAATCCTTGTGCAATTTTAAATTGTGCCCACCCATTCTTGCCATAAATGCAAAAAATCCGCTTTACTGTCTAATTTTGTAAATATCATTGGGTTGGCAAGAAAATAATTTTGGTATTTTAAGGTGAAGTCAAACCCAATCTTTTATTCAAGCGATGAACTTTAATCAATAAAATATTTTCTTATTTATTCTTTTCGGCAGAAGATCATCGAACAAAATGGAAAATATCTTATTTATTAAAGCCCATTGCCTGGATAAAAAATTTCGGCTCTATTTCACCTTAAAATACCGACATCACTTTCTTGCCAATTTAATGAAAATCAGCGCAATATACCGAATTGCATTTAACAAGGAAAATTGAATGAACCAATGCGAACTGTTCAATTTTTCTAAAAATTTTGTTTCAACTTCAACAAAGAATACGATTGGACAGCTCACGAGCGATTAATATCGATGACGCGATCCGGAGTTGAAAAAGTGAAGGAGAGCCTGATTTTCTTTTTTTTTGATTTCTCGATGAATGGGATGCTTGACGTGTTTTCTTGTTGGTTCGATAGGTAAGGTGGATGCGGCGCCGCATACTTCGTCGTTCAACATGGGCTACCTCGTCTCGCCGTACCCCTACGCGAATGGCGCCGGAGGACCCATTCCTGTTTCTATGGTGAGTCGATCTTTTTTTTCTCTTTATCCTTGTCCAGAAATTCTCGCTTTCTCGCTAACGAGGATACATCTGGAATTAGGTAATGCTCGCCTTGCTACACGATTATTCTCCGAAAAGCTGCTTTACAGGTTGGTAGGTTCCGTCTTGTGAATCACAATTAAGCAATTTTAGGGAAACATTTCATAAAGATAATACAGTGATAATTTGAAACCAATTTTCAACGAGTTTCTAAAAAATATTGATAATTTACCATGCCAATATTATTCCGATTCAGTTTTCTTCTAATATCCCGAAAAATTTAATATTAAAAAAACGAAGAAAATAGTGAAGGAAAATTGTATTAAATTAACCAATCGCAATTGTCGCATATTATTAATTTTAGAAAACACTAAAAATTATTCACAACGTTTCTTATGGGGGCCTATATTGGAAATTTGAAATCAAAGACATTCGTATGGCCCGAAATCAAAAAGGCCCTTTAAAAACTATGTCAAAATTATTTCGATTTAGTCTTCTTCTAATATTCCGAAAAATTTAATATTGAAAAAACGAAGAAAATAGTGAAGGAAAATTGTTTTAACCACTCGCTTATTGTTAACAAGCTCTCGACGACCGCGTGCATAGGCAATTGTCGCAGAATCGGGGCGACCCATTAATCGTATCGCGGGCTGATAAGCAAAGTATTCGCGGGTTCCTATTAAAATTTTAATTGTGAGGCTCGTTTTCGAAACGGTAGATGCGAGAGGGGGGCCGCAATCTCGCGAGATCCCTCTTTTGTTTGTGTTGGAGAGAGAGAGTCCGAGGCGTTCACTCCGCACCCTTTGAATCTTGATTCCGGTATTGATTTATGATGCCCGCAAATTGGATTCACGATTTATTTACGAGCGAGCGTTCACGCGTTCGCGCGCGCACGCGGCCCCATGGCAAAGTGCCGCCCGTGGAAACGGCGCTGGAATTGTTTCTCTTTCCGCGATGCTCGCATCCGCGAGCTTTTAAATAATTAACCGCCT
Organism: Lasioglossum marginatum; assembly: GCA_028455795.1. Lineage (NCBI taxonomy): Eukaryota > Metazoa > Arthropoda > Insecta > Hymenoptera > Halictidae > Lasioglossum > Lasioglossum marginatum. The sequence continues at coordinate 7,215,777 of CM052249.1, forward strand.
TGCGAGAGAGGAGCTTGGCGCCTTCTAACAACCGGGATTCCTCTTTGATATTTCCATTGCGCCCGGCCTTTGTTAGCAAGGCCATCGAACTTTCCCCACATTCTTGCCGATTTTTACCACCAAACCTTTAACACGCATCCCACAAACGTTGCTGCATCGTCTATTTTTTAATACAAATTTAAACATTAATTTACACACGCTGCGTTACATTATTCAAATCCTATTCATACCTCATTCATTGCTGGAATGGAGTGCTTTGATCTAAGAAAATTTCTCGGGACCGTGCTTTTTCTTAGATTGTGTAGTTCCATTATTTTTTATGACCTCATGATTTTTAATATTCACAGAAATTAAATCAATGTATGATATACATTTAGATAATAATATAATATCAACTTCTCTGTAAGGCTAGAAGAATTAGTTTAGGAAATAATGTCTAAAAAATGTTGTTCTTTTTGCATTTGTTTGTTTCGGAATTGTGAAAAACAATAGTGAAAATTGGTTTTTTCAACTTTTTTAGTTGGGCCGATAACGAAAATTTAAAATATGTGTTCGGTCAACTTGTATAGATTATATACGCCCTGAAAATTTCATTGAGATTGGTTAATTGGTTTACGAGTTATAAACGATCAAAATTGAAAAATTGCAGATTTTACCAGTTTTGATCGTTTATAACTCGTAAACCGGTTAACCAATTTCAATGAAATTTTCAGGGCGTATATAATTTATACGAGTTGACGAAACACATATTTTAAATTTTCGTTATCGGCCCAACTAAAAAATATATATATATACTTGTAACTAATATAGTGCTGAAGTTGTTGGTGCACTATATGAGTCACTAGGAGTGCAAAAGATTAAACATTAAATGTCTTTTCAAATTGAAACATTCACTGTTCGTCCAAATTTGAACATTAATTGGTACATTGATTAACAATTAACTTAACAATCGCGATAAACAGAGATCATCTTCCTCCGGCGCGATCCTTGTTGAATTTAGCAACGGGTGAATTCCGGTAAAGTCGAACAAGATTTTCTAATACTTTAGTATCCGCGTATACGCGAAGTCATACTTCCTACATAACGTCCAGTCGTCAAAGCAAGCTATTCCTGTCTGGCATATGTAGCACGATGTGTAGAGACCGAGAGGAAGGAAAGTGAAATAGAGGCTAGCCGGCTGCCGGGGTTTCACGGTGCTCAAAACCGTGAACCCAGGGAAGTAGACTATCGGCGGCGTGTCGGCCGTGCAATTAAAACGCCATTAGCGATTACGCCAATGGAATTCGCTCGGCGACCGAGCGTGGCCCACCTTCTTTTTACGCTTTCCATATCGACGAGAAAGAACCAAACAGATATTCGTTCTCTCAAAATTCTTTTTTACTTTTACTTTTACTTTTAAGATAGTAAATACTTCAATTTTAATGCTGACAAGTAGACTGCGGATCTTCATGCAAAATAAAAACTTTCTATCTGAATCGCACCAAGCTGGGCTGAAATAAATATTAAATTCCTTGCTGAATATGTTTAATAGGTTGAAAATAATCTCGTAGCACATTCAAATTCTTCAAATTATTTTACTGTTAAAAATTAGGTCCGCCCATTTTTATCATAAATGCATAAAATCCGCAGTCCACTGATAAGAAAAGAAGTTACCCCCTCTCTTCCAGTACCAGGTCAGTCGCGGCGTGGAGAGGGAAGGAAGAGTGGGGGCACATGTCTCTTATCTGGCCACTCTGCTGGAAGGTACACCACACATCAAATTTACCCGTCATTTTTGTCGCATGAAACAGTTTTAAAAAATCGTAGATCAATTTTTAAGGTCTCGTATTAAAGGGGAAACTTCGATCTTCAATTCTGTGTTAGGCTCAATCCGGGAAAAAATTTATCAACGATTCTACAGCCGTTTCAATACACCACAGTTCGTACAGTTCTGCTGAATGTAAGTAGAACTCCACGGCGCATTCAAAATTCGATAGATCGATCAGAAAAAAACGTAGATCAATTTTCAAGGGCTTGTTGTAAAGGGGAAGCTTGGATCTTGAAATCCAGACTGGGTGCGTTCTCGGGAAAAATTTATCAAGGACTTCACAGTTGGTTGAATTGAGACGAATTAATAAGACACACTCAGTAAAGTGGATAATTTGTTAATAATAAATTGTTAGAAAAGCGAAGATCATGCAAGAAAATCTCTCTCGTAGTATGCTCGGTGGCCGCGGCGGGGCATGAATGAAATTTGCAGATTCACGTGCACGCGTTCGCGAGACGAGCCGCATTGTCGCATGTGCGCACATGCGCCGCGGCCCGTTTCGATGGACGGCTAATTTGGCTGCGGTGAAGCATGGCGTTGCTAAATAGTGGGCAAAATTGGGCCGATCCGGTGTTAAAGAGAGTGTGATCGACGCGCTGTCTCTGTTGTTGCGCGCAATTCCCTGCGCGATTCCATTCAGAGAGAGAGAGAGGGGGAGGGAGCATTCTCGTAGAGACTCTTCACGATGACGAGAATTTATCTTCGATCTTCGCCGATAAATCCAAGAAGATCTTTATGCAAAATAAAAATTTTCCAGCTAAATTGCATCACACTGGCGTGAAATAGAAATTAATTTTCTGCCTCGATATGCTTAATAGGTTGAAAATAATATATACAGTATTTTTAAATTTTTCTAATGTTTTTTCTCCGTTCTAAAAAAAACTTTCCATCCGAATCGCAAGAAACTCGGGCGAAATAAAAATTTAATTTCTTCCTTAATACATTTGATAGGTTAAAAATAATAAAATTGTAAACCTAAATATTTTCATCGAATGTTTTTGCTGCTTTAAATTACACCTGCTCATTTTTCTCATAAATGCATAGAATCCGCAGTCATAATATCATAATGCTCCAGTTCGAGGGGATATTCAAATCCCTAGCGATAGAATATGTCTCAGGTATAAAATTTGAGAAACTGCAATGAAATTTGTCTAGAATTACCATCTCCCATCAATCTAAATCTTCGACTGGAGAGATCGATTCTGGCGGCGTCACGTGACGAGCGCCTGGAGCGGATTAATCGGGGCCCCTAAGACAGATTATCCACTAAACTGCATCAATAAGCGTGAAGCGACGTCACGCGACGGGCTCTCCTTCTCTACTTACAGATATCAGCGGCAATCCTTCGCTGGTCTAGCATAATTGCCTTTGTAGCGGAGCAGAGCTCGGTGCATTGGTTCCAGCAAACCTGCCAATGCTCTTTCCGTGAATTTTCTAATGGAATCGCAGACGGATCGTCGGCGGACGGTAATGAACCGTAAATAAAATTAGACCGCTATGCCGATAAAGCGTTGCGTGACGTAGCCGAAGAACTGGAGAGTGCCTATTGAGGCTCTCCTCAACTCCTCGGGACTTGATGAACCACCGGCCTACCCGGGATGGTCAACGCTTCCGACTCCAGTATCCTCTTTCTCTCTTTCCCTGCTCTCTCTTGGATACATCCTACCCAAGACAGGTTTCCTTTGTCCTTTTCTCTGTTTCTCTGAACCTTCTTCCCCTCTCTCGCTCGTTCGCCTCGTACCTTACCTCGGATTTACCTACCTCGGGCACTCATCTTCTACCATGTCATTATGTCGTTATTTCCGACAACGAGCGTGTCTCGGCTAACCCTCGCACGCTTGCCTCCAACAGAAATGGGCGCGAAAGCAGTTTCGCCCCGAAATCCGACTACAAACACGGCTCGTGAATGAACCCCGCTCCGCGCTGCCCGATCTTCGGAACCACGAGACCACGTCAATGGGAACGGCGATTATTCTTTTTTACCTTCTTCTTCTTCTTCTTCTTCTTCTTCTTCTGTGCGTTCTCTTCTTCTTCTGCTTCTTCTTCTTCTCCTCGTCGTTTTTACCAGCGACGCTAGAAACCCCGCTTCTTCTTGCCTCGCTAAGAGGACCCCATTGTTCTCGCGAGATTACTCACCGCCCGGTTTTTTGGCCTGCCAGCTCCTACTCGGTAATGGATTGATAATTCCTCTTTCCCTCCGCCAAAACCTTTCGCGCCATTTTGCTCGATTTTGCGTCTTCAGGTTCTTCTTCAGGTTCCTCTTCAGGTTCTTCTTCAGGTTCCTCTTCAGGTTTCTCTTCAGGTTCCTCTCCAGATTTCTCTTCAGATTCTTCTTCAGGTTCCTCTTCAGGTTTCTCTTCAGGTTCATTTTTGGATTTCTCTTCAGATTTCTCTTCAGATTTCTCTTCAGATTTCTCTTCAGATTTCTCTTCAGGTTCTTCTTCAGGTTCTTCTTCAGGTTCCTCTTCAGGTTCCTTTTTGGATTTCTCTTCAGATTTCTCTTCAGGTTCTTCTCCAGGTTCTTCTTCAGGTTCTTCTTCAGGTTCTTCTTCAGGTTCTTCTTCAGGTTCTTCTTCAGGTTCCTCTTCAGGTTCCTCTTCAGCATCAGTCATGCTACACCCAGCTTCAATTTAATCCGGTTCATTTTTTTACTAAGAAAATAAAATCGTTATCTCATAGTAATCCCAAAAAATTTCTTGACTTATAAAACGTCGAGAACAAACTGTTGAGGAGCCGTGATATTAAAAGAGCAATCCTGAAAAATCGTTTGGACATTAACAATTTAAAAATGTATCGTTTACAGATACAACAAAATTGTCGTTTCTATAGTGAACATTCCCTAAATAGTTTGGAGCATGTCGATAATTAGCCAGATGTTGATAGCCTATTTTTATTTGTCGCGTCGAATGCCAAAAAGGCAACAAGCTCTGACAACGTAGTCGTGACGAGGAGCTAGCATTTCTCGGATGTCAGAAGCCGAAGTTAGCATTCCGGAGCCAGTGGCTCGCTCCTCAGGCCCATAGCAGCCGATTAAAAACCTGTTAACGATTCGACGCAGCGATTCGGACTTGTTTCGCGAAGAATGCCGGAACACGCGCTATCTCGACCACGTGCGCTGTTGCTTTTGATCGGAGTTTTGTCACGGGAGATCCCCGAACCGTTCCGAACGACTATCAAACAGTAGGCTCTGCAGGTGCGATCTCCCGGGGCTGATTAAGCGGACCGCGGGGCAACGACAATTTGCTAAACAACGCGCGTGTTCCCGTGGCAGCGCTCTCTGCGTTCTTTGCGGAATACAAAGTGCCTTGGCAACGCCTTTGAGAGTGTGGCATCGCGGGGGCAACTGAGGTTTCGTGGCCGGGGCTTTCACGATAAAAGACCGCGCGTGAAATGGCAATTAGGTGACCAAGAATCTGCCCGCGGATTCTTGGGAAATCGCGGACAAATTAGACGCTGCGGTTTTCCCTTAGCGATGGCCAACTCCCCCTCTCTCCTCCGCCGGTCTTTTTCTCTTCTTTGTTTGTGCTCGTGGTCTCGTTACTTCGGGAGTTTCGCGGACCTCTCGCAGATCAAACAGTTTCAACGGCGCTTTCACAGTTTTGTTAAATTGTTACGGACAAATTGATTTGATTCGATATACAGAATCTTCCAGAAACGTACTTCCTTGCGAGATGTGATTCCTGAGGTGATTTAAAGCAACTTTTTCCTTTACGAAAATCTTCTCCGCCTCTCTGTTCAGGAGTTATCAACGAAAAACACGGACCTATCGGAGACTCCGCCCAGAGGCGGAGTCTATTTGCTGCAGCCGCGCTCCGATTCGTCCGTGTCTTTTCGATGATAACTCCTGAACGAAGCATTGTAGAAGATTTTCGTAAAGGAAAAAGTTGCTTCAAATCACCTGAGGAATCGCCTTCCTCGAGTACAACATTTTCGAAACACTGTTGATAATGGAAATCCTATGGATACTAGTTCTTCGGTCGTCTGTGGATCTGAATGAAACAGACGATCGCTTAACAGGTTAGTTAGCGCGTCGATCTTCTCGCCAACGATCAACGATACGATACCGATTCCTCCGGTGACCGCACATCGGTGCGCCAATAAAACGATCTCTCAATCGTTTCTCGAGAGTAATCGATCGGAAATGGGCGACGGTGTGGTGGTGGGGTGAAAAACGAGAAAATAAGACAGTCCGAGTGGATACTCGGTGCTCATCGAGGACGAGGTGGCGTTATTCGATAAAACGTGTGGCGCTCGCAACAACGCTCTCTCTCTCTCTCTCTCTCAACACCTTTTTTGTTGGGATTCTTTGACGCAATCATTGTCGGGACAAAAACCGGGCAGCCTGAAACAATTGATCCGAGAAGAGGAGCGTCCTGTATGCTACAACACGGGGACACAGGTGGGGGAGGTGGAGGGCGGGGGTTCTCCGCCATTAACGCGCGCCTGCATTCCGAGTTTGTCGAACTCCGAGCCTCGAGAATCGACGAATGCTCCTCTGCATCTCTGCCTCCAGGCCCTCCCCCCGAGAGTATGGTTGCATGCCTAGTCCCGGTGACAAAGGAACGATGCCTAGAATTCGTACAGCCGCCGCCGCCGTCGAAAAAACAACGGCCTCAAGAGAGGAAAAGAGAGAGAATGAGGAGCGGGTAGCTCCGCGGAGAGAGCGCCAGGAAGAGAGAAGGGCGGAAACGAACACGCTTGTACACAGAAAACGAGAAAAGAGGAGGAAAAAAAATCGTACGGACGCCGGGGTGTATGCGCACGGAAACGCGCAAACGTCCCACCAATTAAAAAGAACTCGATTCGACGGGGTTGCTGAAAATAACAGGCGTATCGGAGCGCAGTTTCGCGGGAAAAAGGGAGAGAGGAAGAGAGACAGCGAGGGGGAGGAGGGAAGAGAGAGAGAGAGAGAGAGAGAGAAATAGAAAAATGGAAGAGAAGCGAACGAACGTTGGAGGAAAGGGGTGAGTAAACAGAGAGAGAGAGAGAGAGGAACAAGGGCTACGAACGTGACGACCTATAGGGCGGCGAAGGGAGAGGAGTCGGAGGAACACAGAGGAGAAAGAGGAGGAGAGGTTTGGGGTCGGTGGATGCACGTGAAATCCAAAACCCTTATATTAAAACACAGCCCAGCCAACCAGTCACGGCGCGCTTAATTCAAAACAATATAATGGGCGCAGCAACATAGCTGTGTTGTCGTTCCTCTCTCTCTCTCTCTCCCCCACCTCCTCCTCCTCTTCCCGCCCCCATCATCGTTTTCTCCGTCGTGTATGTACGTGTGTGCGGAACCACCGGCGAAAATGTTCGTATTAAGAGAACGCTTATAATGCTCCCTCGGGTTGCTCCGAGGATTGGTCCGGTTTCTTGGACCCAGAGGCCCGAACTCTCGGCAATGAGGATGGCGATATGGTGACGATGGTTTTGTCGTGTTGGAACCACCCGGGCTTTGTCTGTCCGTTCCGGCGGAAGACCAACGCTATTGTTCTCATTGTTTCGTGACACGAGCGGGAGAACGAAAGGGAGGATTTGGCCAAGCTATTTGTCTCTCTTTTACTCCGATGTAGAGTTAGAGGGTAGGGCGAGAGAGAGAAGGCAGAATAGATGTCCGCGTGATACACACGCCTGTCCCCGTGTTTAGTACTTGATCGTGCCCTTCTAGCACCGCCAGCACCGTCCTCTTTGCTAATTGTTTGCCAATCAGTCCTGCGAGTCTAGCTCGTGGGAAGAGAGCCGAGGCCTGGCTTTTCTTAGCCATATTGGGTAGCTCGTTTTCTGCCAGCTCTACTACTGACGAGTAGCTTTCAAAGAACCACCAAGCGGCTGCCAGGCATTTCCACCCGGTCGTCGTCGTCTACGACTCTCTCTCTTCTTCTCGCCATCCTTGTACTCCTTAGACCCCCTCCCTCTCTGGGTTCAGCTATGTTCATCGAACCACTGTCTTGATCTGCGAAACTGCGGTTCTCTTCGATTTTAGGTGTTGGTGATATGTCATCTCTCTGATCCATGTCCTCCTCAAGCTCTTTTCTTGGTTCAATCGATGGGACATTCATCGGACGACTATCTTGATCTGCGGAATTGGGTATTTTTTCTATTTTGGGTATTGGTAATAGGTCATCTCTGATCTATGTCCTCCTCAAGCTCTTTTCTTGGTTCAGCTGATCTGCGGAATTGGGTGTTTCTTCGATTTTGGATATTGGTGATAGGTCATCTCTCTGATCTATGTTCTCCTCAAGCTCTTTTCTTGGTTCAGCTGATGGGACATTAATCGGACGACTATCTTGATCTGCGGAATTGGGTATTTCTTTGATTTTGGGTGTTGGCGATAAGTCATCTGTCTGATCTATGTCCTCCTCAAGCTCTTTTCTTGGTTCAGCTGATGGGACATTAATTAGACGACTATCTTGGTCTGCGGAATTGGGTCTTTTCTTCGATTTTGGGTATTGGTGATAGGTCATCTGTCTGATCTATGTCCTCCTCAAGCTCTTTTCATGGTATTTGTTCTTAATAGTAATTGGGTATTTCTTGGTTCAGCTGATGGAACATTGATCGGAATCCTATCTTCCTCTTCTCTGCTCGGCCAGATCTTCTTTCTCTTCTCTTCGAGTTTAGAGGGTAGGCACGTTTCAATGAATGATTTTCGTGATGACGTCAAAGTTAACTAATAATGCGAACTTGGAGTTTCATGGACCGAGCCAGAGACCGTGGACCGAGATTTGGAAAGTCGATATCCGGCCACAAGTTTCGCCGGCGCCATTAGGTTTCGGTGTTCGTGTGGCTAAGTACTTTTGTGTTCGGGGGCCTGACCAGGAGAGCTCCTCCATCCCCCGCGCGCAGCTTGAAACCCGAGGATTGTCCTTTCCCGAGGGATAATACCGCGTGACCCGTTAATGCCAAGATGGCCGCGCGATACGCAACTCCATTACGCACGCCACTACCTAGCCTCCTATCTTCGGGATCCTGCTAATTGTTGTTCTGTCCAGACATTTAACGTGGGAATATCTGCGATATGCGAGATCCCTGATGCCAATCGCTCGAACCGAAAGTGGCCCGCGGAGCCACTGTGAGATCTAGGGGAGATCTCTGTGATCGCCATCCTTCTTAGTAAGCTCACTTCGATAAAAGTGTTTCCACAGTGTTTCGCAAAAGATCTTATGTGTGTCATTTAAAATCTGAGAACGTTAATATACATTGTTAACTCCGTAAGATTATGAGAAGACAGAAAGAATTTTCTGTATATTTACTAGTCCCTTGAAATCGGCGTAAACAATTTTTATTGTGCACGGCAAGTCTGCAATTAGATTCCCGAGGTCATCTCAAGTAACTTTTTCCTTTGCGAAAATCTCCTCCGTCTCTTCGTTACGGAGTTATCAAGTAAAAACACGGACCAATCAGAGACGCGGTTACAGCGAACGGACTCCGCCTCGAGGCCAGTCCCGCTGAGCGCGGCGTTGGCATTGGCCGGGGCGGGGCCTGTTAGCTGTAACCGCGTTTTTCTTGAATAACTCCTGAACGAAGCCTCGGAGAACATTTTCGTAAAGGAAAAAGTTGCTCGAAATCACCTCAGGAACCTTCCCTTTGAAGTACAACGTTTTTGGAACACAGTGGCGTCTCGTCGCGTACAATATTGCAAGGTAACACGATCAAAGACGAGCAAATTACACCGACAAATAATGTTGTGTGGAACAAACAGCGTCATTGCTCCCGCACGAACATGTAAAATATTATTTTAGGAATCTCAGAGTGCGCTGAAATGTCTGGCAAACTTATTTCCTCACGGCTGCGTTCCTCCATCACGCAACCAGTCGACGGACCGAGCAGTTCAAAATACATTCTACGGGAACCGGAAGTCGCCGGAAAATTTATTTAACTTCGGTCCGGAGTTTATGCTCTGCCGCGAGTGCCAAATTCTCCGGGATCTCCGAACGTAGGAACAACAAAACCAGTGGAGCATGGTCAGAAAAATCGAAATCGTTGTTCTAGATCATTTCAGTGAAACTGTGGATACAGCCTGACAGAACTTGTCTCGGTCTTTTGCTTCGTATGTCCGACGCTCGTCCATCTCGAGATTCTCTGCTCGGCTGGGTCGTTTCACATAATCGGCGAGCCGGATTTCAGGAATCTCGTTCGGCCGACGATATTATGCAAGCCTCTCGCGATCTTCCGTCTTGGTGGCGGCTAGATCGTTCGTCTAACCGAGACGATCTGGCTATTACTTTCTCAGCGAGTTTCTCGATCCTCGAGCGACGCTCTTTGACGTTCCTCTTTTGACTACTGGCAGCCGAGCAAGCTGTTTTGCAGTAAATACGCGACTCGGCTAAAGAAACCGCGTTTTCGGTGCTGCGCATTAATCCTCCGATCATGGGACTTCCCTAACGCTAGGATAGTTCCGATACGATTGCCTTTTCAAATCACTGTGGTAGAAGGTGCACCATACATCAAACTTATCTGTCATTTTTGTCGCATAAAACAGTTTTAAAAAATCGTAGATCAATTTTTAAGGTCTTGTTGTAAAGCAGAGACTTCGATCTTCAATTCTCTGGTAGATTCAAGCCGGGAAAAAATTTATTAACGATGCTACAGTCATTTCAATGCACCATAGTTTGTACGGTCTTACTGAATTTAAGTAGCACTCCACCAGAATTTAAGTAGCACTCCATCGACCAGAAAAAATCGTAGATCAATTGTTAAGGTCTCGTATTAAAGAGGAAGCTTGGATCTCTTGAAATCAAGACTGGATGCGATCCCGAAAAAAATTTGTTAAGGATTCTACACCCGCTTCAATGCACCATAGTCTGTACGGTCCTACTGAGGTTAAGTAGCACTGCACCTCGCATTCAAAATTTTGTAGATCAGCGAAAAAAAATCGTAGATTAATTTTTGAGGGTTCTTTGTAAAGTAGGAACTTCAGTCTCCAAATCCAGGCTAGGTTCATTTCCGAGAAAAATTGGTTAACGATTCTATGGCCGTTTTAATGCTCCATAATTTGTACGGTCCTACTGAGGCTAAGTAGCACTCCACCTCTCATTCAAAATTCGATAGATCGGCGAAAAAAAATCGTAGATCAATTTTTGAGGGTTCGTTGTAAAGCGGGAACTTCAGTCTTCGAATCCAGGCTGGGTTGATTTCCGGGAAAAATTTGTTAACGATTCTACAGCCGTTTTAATGCTCCATAGTCTGTACGGCCCTACTGAGGCTAAGTAGCACTCCACCTCACTCACATTCAAAATTTTGTAGATCGGTGAAGAAAAATCGTGGATCGTTTTTTGAGGGTTCGTTGTAAAGCGGGAACTTCAGTCTTCAAATCCAGGCTGGGTCGATTTCCGGGAAAAATGTGTTGGCGATTTCACAGTCGTTTGAGTATAGGCTTTTCCAATGGTCATGTTTGGTTGAGTGGTCATAATGCGTCCAGCCAGGATCATAATCTACGAGTGCAAAAGTTTCGTGCGCTGACCTAACAGGGAGTTAGGCTAACTCATCGTGAGCTAAGAACTCTTCTGATCGTATCTCCGACGAATCTGTTCCCCAGAATTTCTGGACGAGCGGATCCGAACGCGGCCCACCACTTGTTTTTAGTTAACACCTGAGGCCTCCCCAGCGATTAGGTGCGCCTCGTGAAGGGGTCGGAGAAGGTTCGCCTCGAGCCCGAGAGATTCTATCCCTTCTCCCTGCTCCCCGAGGGACAAATGAGCCAGAATAAATAGTGACGGCTCGTGAATATCGGAGAATGTCCAGAACTAACCAGCTCGAAGAACGGAAGCTGAAATGTTTGCGAAACGCCGGGGTTACGGACACTGAGACGGCAAAGAGGGGCGGGAAAGAGGCGATCATCTTCTCTCCTCCCTCGGTGACTTTTTCTTTGTAAACGGTGACCGGCGCATCTCTCCGCAAATAGATCGTTGCTCGCGTTTCCGGCCCGATGGATTCCTTGGATCCGTTCCCCTTGGACGGTCCTCGAAACGATTTCTGACAATTACCGGGTAAATCGCGCGCGAACGACTTTCCTCGAACCGCTACAAAGCGGGCAGATTTTGCGAAAGATACCCTCGGCTTTCTTACCTCGATCCTCGCCAGTCGAACAAGTCAACAGTGCTGAATAAAAATGATTGGCATCTTTGTCTTCGGAGACGATATATGAAGTTTTATGCGGATATTTTCTTTTTCACATTCGATTTAATCTTAATTCCATTATTTTCTAATTCAAGTTGGCAATACTAATATTGGCCATAGAGGATACGAAATTGCGAAAATTATACCACAAGAAGTCGGGGGTAGAAGGAGAGGGGAGAAGAAGAAACTAGTTTACCTAGATATAGAGGACAATATATTCCAGGACCAAATAAGTTCAAAAATAAATATCCAGAGGGTACAAAATAGCGAAGATTCCACCACAAGATGTTGGGTCGGGGGTAGCTGATAATTCATTTATTGGGCGGTCTACTTACCGTCTGAGTGTTGGGGGGAGCAGGCCTCCCCCCGTCGTACATTATAAAACTCGTTCCAGGGAGTGTGAGGATCCGGGGTATGCGCGTTCATTTCCATTTAATTGGGAAATCAATCTAGCGCGAGGCATCGTTACGGAATATTTATAAGGGCCGGGGTATGCGGGTAATACGGGTTTCAATTTCGCGCGCTCGTTCGTTCTTCGGCCGATCTTTCTGCGGTACTTCTTTAATCTGCTGCGCCGGGAACACGTTCTCGCGCCCTTTTGCCGTTTTCTGATTAATAATTCAACATACGATGAAGAATTACCATCGAGAGACGACGCACACGATACTGCACACGGATAGAGGTGCACGTTGGGAAGTGGTACGCTGTTATCCGTCTCTTCTAACGTGCGACAACAGTGTCTCTCTCTCTACGTCGTCATCGATGCGTATGCATATTAGTCCATCATAAAGCTCCTCTCCGGGCCATTATATCGGGTCCACTTCAAAGCAGCGAGCCCCTGCCATTATTGCCGGCCGATACGTGTATCACACGGCGCTGCCCGCCGCTTCTCGCTCCTTCCCGCCCGAAGAAAATAATCGTAATTCACGGGGTTGGCGCGTTTACGCCTCGTTAACCGGTGACATACAACACGTGAAAAGAACTTCGCATAGGCTGCCGAAGAGATGCACCGTAAATCGTATTGTTGTCGCAACGCTCGCCGGAGAGGAGAGAAGGGAATACATCCCCGTTGTCGTCGATCGAATCTGGGACAATGTCGACCATAATTTCAACGCTCGCCTGACACAAGGGAATGCACCCGTCTCGTTGTGTTGCTCGGCCCAGGCCGTTACCGCTTCGATCCGCGCCTGTACACCGTTTATTTATTAATCGATCCGCCTGTCGATCGATCGATCCATGCTTGCCGGCTACCACCACTGCTACCGTTACAGACCACGCGTTATAGACAGGATCAAGTGGGTCACGTCACCCGGTGGAACTTGCCGCCACGTGACACCGAGAGATAATCCGACGATCGACAGCTGCGAGAAACACTGTCGAGACTCGATCCTGCCCTCGGTTAAGCTTGTCTCATTTGGCGCCATGTCGATCCTGTAGTCGCGTTTCTCGAACCCCGTTCCCCGGTTCTGCTATTGTTCGGTGTCTTAGGCCCGAGGTCACTTCCCGAGATTTTGCTTCTCTCGGCGGAGTCTGTGGTGGTTAGAGGGTTTGGGTCGTAGGAAATGTGAGGACAATTCGAATGGAGTAGATATTGTGGTTAGAGACACTTGTCTTGGAGTCCGAGTGGAAATTTTTGGAGTCCATGAGGAATTCTTGAAGTCCAAGTGGGTATTCTTGGAGTCCAAGTGGGAATTCTTGGAGTCCAAGTGGGAATTCTTGGAGTCCAAGTGAGAATTCTTGGAGTCCAAGTGGGAATTCTTGGAGTCCAAGTGTCAATTCTTGAAGTCCAAGTGGGAATTCTTGGATTCCAAGGGGGATTCTTGGAGTCCAAGGGGGATTCTTGGAGTCCAAGTGTCAATTCTTGAAGTCCATGACGAATTCTTGGATTCCAAGTGGGATTCTCGGATTCCATGATGAATTCTTGGATTCCGTGATGAATTCTTGGATTCCAAGTGGAAATTCTTGTAGTCCATAAGAAATTCTTTTCGGGTCCAAGTCAGTTATGCTCATATGAGCATGAGATGAACGTCTCTCAGCTGTTCGGATGCGAGAGTATCAAATGAATGGATTGGCACGTAACAAGGAATAGATTTGTCGCCCGTCGCATTTCAGACAGCACTCAGTCGAGTTAATGAACGTCGGGCATCCGAAATAGAAAAGTTGTGCGTTAACTGATCACCACAGGGACACCTATCCCGTTTGAAGAGCTGCTGTCTATCTTATTTCGTGTCTTCCCACTTGGGGCCGCCTCTTCGTGCCCAAAATCGTGCCACGCTGTAAACTTCCTGCGGCGAGTAGCTTAAAATAACCGGCTTCAGAATTGTAGAAGCGGAAAGGGCGAGGCTGGTTCGTTCTCTACTTCGATTGAAGGGTTCCAAGGGAGTGGAGATTCATTATTCAATTATGCACATTACTCTAACCTTTTTCCTTCATCAAACATTTTTCTCACTTCAAGGATTTTTCCAAAAAGATTTTTCTACCACTGTAACGGATAAGTGTCGTACAGAACCCCGGAACTCACTCGGGGTTTAATTATAAATTAAAATAATTTCACAGATAATTTTAATATTAATGGGGTAGCTAAAATCAGTCAAGTTAATTTTATACATTTTTGAATAAATTAAAAAATTTAATGGAGATGAGCGTGTTAATGCTCACCGAAATTCCACGGGTTCGTACTCGTTTAAATTAGGCTGCGAGAGGAACGCGTCGAGAAAGGGAGAGGAGAGAGGTGTCCGCCGGGGGACGAGAACGAATCCGAAAGCTGAAAAAATTCCCGAGACGCTGCCTGCAGTTCAATTTGTTCGCGGTTCACGCTTCGTTATTGGCTTTAAATCACGAACGGCAATTTCGATCTGCGGGTGGTACCAACTTCTGTAAACAGGTTTCCCCTTCCCCGTCGTTTTGCTTTTCTTAGGCGGGACCTGTCCCGGGTCGGGAGTAAATTGAATTTTCTGCCCGAAACAAAAGCCCACGCGATGCTGTAAATTTTCTTATTAAACGTCCGCAGCCACCTGCCGAACGCGTATTATCTCCCGTTACTTTATGTTACCTGCTTTACTTTTATAACTGTCCTCGAGGTACACTGCTGCGAGAGGCCGCTTCAGCATTTCTGGCTGGTCGGCCCCCGAACAATTAACTGTTTTTAATCTCGAAACAAATTTATATTACTCACACCTAAAGTTTTATAAATTCCACACGTAGTGATGAGAAACTGTTTTAAACAACAGTGAGAATATTTTTGGGAAAGGTTAGAAATTGTTTAGAATTTGTTTATACAAAAAATGTTTGTAAAAAAAAATCGTAGATCAATTTTCAAGGTCTTGTCGTAAAGCAGGGACTTCGATCTTCAATTCTGTGTTAGATTAAATCCGGGAAAAAATTTATCAGCGATTCTACAGCCGTTTAAATGCACCACAGTTCGTACAGTTCTACTAAATGTAAGTAGTACTCCACCTCGCATTCAAAATTCGATAGATCGACCAGAAAAAATCGTAGATCAATTTTTAAGGTCTCGTATTAAAGAGGAAGCTTGGATCTCTTGAAATCAAGACTGGATGCGTTCCCGGGAAAAATTTGTTAAGGATTCTACAGCCGTTTCAACGCACCATAGTTTACACGGTCCTACTTAGGCTAAGTTGCACTGCACCTCACATTCAAAATTTTGTAGATCCGTGAAAAAAAATCGTAGATCAATTTTTAAGGTCTCGTCGTAAAGCGGGAACTTCATTCTTCAAATCCAGTCTGGGTTAATTTCCGGGAAAAATTTGTTGACAATTCTACAGCCGTTTTGATGCTCCATAGTCTGTACGGTTCTACTGAGGCTAAGTAGCACTGCACCTCACATTCAAAATTTTGTAGATCCGTGTAAAAAAATCGTAGATCGTTTTTTGAGGGTTCGTTGTAAAGCGGGAACTTCAGTCTTCAAATTCAGTCTGGGTCGATCCCCGGGAAAAATTTATTGACGATTTCACAGCCGTTTGAGTGTAGGCTTTTCAATGGTCATGTAGGGTTCAGTGGTCATAATGTGTCCACCCCACTCCCACTTCTTCAAACCTGCGAGATTATTTCAGGTATCCCGAGACCGTGTTTCAGTGAAGAGCAAACAAAATTCCCTCGACCATCAAACATTGCAGCCACAGATCAAGGGTCCTGGTTAGTTCGTTTCACGGAAGCAACAACAATGTCCTTACCGGTGGGGATGTATTCAGAGTCTATCGGGACCTCGGAGAGGTCAGTTTCGAGAAATCGTAAAGAGCAGAATTTTTACGATGAAGGGTGGGTGGTAGTCTCGGGTTAAAGGTGGGGTGAAGAGGATTGTCAGAAACTGGAGAGGGGATGGAAGAGAGAGTGGGGGTTGTACGCGCGGCTTTGGCATGTTGCCTTCTTGAAATTGTCGGCCGCCGATACCCAGCCGGTGGACACAAAACATGCTACTCGCTTTTTCATTCGAAAGGACAGAAAAAAAAAGAAACGACCAGGAGAAGAATAAAAGAGAGAGAGAGAGAGAGAGAGAGAACCGGGAGCGCGGTCTCGCCGGTGGAAATGCTACTCGACTAGTACACAGGAAGGCGGGGTTGATTCCCTCAACCCCCTGGCGCCTGCCCTCCCCCTCTCTCTTCAGGTTCCTCCTTCTTTTTCCCGGACGTTTTGCAATGGAAACGGCTCCGACCAGGCTCGGTTATTACAGCGCGAACTCGGAACAGCCCGTTTCGACTACGCGCCTTGCGCACAGAAGCAGTTTAAGTCGCAGACACTCCGGAGGAGAGCAGATTTAAGGGGCTGTCGCGACCCCGCAGGAATTTCGAGGCGATACCTGCGGCTGTCGGATCGCGTGATCGATCACCGAAACACCGGGAAGAACTGAGAGAGAGTGAAAAGATTTGTGTGCAACCCCCCCTCACACATAATTTGATGCACCACATTTTGTTTTCTGTTTATAAAAATTTTATTGAAGAGAACTGAAAGCGTAGACAGGCATAGTTGATTTGATTATTTAAATCTCTTTAAGAAAAGTGTAACGTTAAATGAGTAAAACTTTTATATTAATATATTAATAGCACACGTCGTCGTTTTTACGTCTGTTTTAGGTCTGAACTTCTTACGTCCCAAAAAGATGTCTTTCAGACGTCTAAAAGACGCCTTTTTGGAGACATCGTTTTTACGACTGGAGGAAGACTTCTTTTACACGTCTCATTTCAGACGTAAAAACGACATCTACAAAAAGGCGTCTTTTAGACGTCTGAAAGACATCTTTTTGGAGATGTCGTTTTTACGGCTGAAATGAGACGTCTAAAAGGCACCTTAAATGTCTAAATAGACGCCTTAAAGACGTCTTAAAGACATTTGAAAAAGACGTCTAACGAACGTCAAAAGTTCGTGTAAAAGACTTTAAGTAAGACTTTAAGACCGTTTTGTAACACATGACATTCAGGAGACATTCCAGCGACCGTCGAGCGACTTTTGAGGCATCTTTCAGACGTCTGAATGTCTTCCAGCAGGCGTCTCAAAGACGTCTTTTAGACATTTCAGTACTATCTGGTACACAGTATACATACTGTTTAAAAAAGTTCGAAAAAGTGCATCTCTCCCTAGGGCCTGGGGCTAGATGCACTCCTAATTGGGGATAGACGAAAAATGTGGGGTGCAAGATAATAGTAAGGAGTGTAGAGAGTAGCTGCCGTTGGGAAAACTCGCACAACAGTTCATATCATTTGCAGTGCGATAAAATTGTTAGTGATTTAGATGAACTATTCATGCATCAATCATCTATTGAATGTGCCCCACGTTTCTCGTTTTAAATCTTACAAGTATTTTTGTAGCTATTAAAAATTCACAATCACAAATTTTCAGTATGGAGCTAGGAAAAATTATTTTATACTTTTTAGTCCATCTTAAAAACGTGGTACATTAAAAATTCTTTTTATTTAAATAATTATTTTCTGCTTTTTAGACGAACAGACAGACAAGAAAGCGAGTTAATAAAAACGTGGTAAAATCGGTGCCATCTGTCCCAATGGTGCATCTATCCCGAAACTACTCTAGACGGATGAGGTTCCGGAAAGTAAATGGAAACGACGTTCATTATCTCGCGGGACGGAGATTAAGTCGTTAGAAAGGCGGGCTAATGAGCCCCATGCTCTCCCCTCCGCCCCCCCGGGTGTGATTAATCGAATACGGTTTTATCCGTCGCGCGCGCGACGACCGGTCGCCGAGAAGTGGTCGCCGTTGGGACTCCTCGCGATTAGATAAAAATAGTGTCTGTATCTGTGTGTTTCTCTGCGCCTGTGTGTGTGTGTGTGTTGTCGTTTGCGTTTATTGGGCACTCCGCCGCGCTCCGCACTCGGCAGAAGTGAACGGATGCAACGAGCCGCACGCGGGCTGCAAAAGACCGTCGACCGCATTGGCATTTGCATCATTCACCTTGAGAAGTGAATATAGTACGCTGGAAAGCCTTGTGTCGCGCACCGCGGATTACGTTTGAAGGAATTTATTGTGCGGTTGGTAACGTTCCCCCTCAACGTCTTCCCCCTCCTCCCTCGCAATCTGTTTATCCCTATCGCGCGGAAGGCTGTTGCTCGAAACCGACTCCGAACGCTTATGGAATACGTCGAACCAGCGGGGTAATTTGAGATCAACGCTCCTCCCGCCGACAGATACGTCGGACGTATCCTGGATTCCGAGTCGACGACCCTGACGACACTAACCCGCCGCTGGATTTAGCGAAATTTCACAGTGGCTCTCAGCTACGGCTCACACCGCTTCGCAACGAGTCCCCCAGAAGGTTTTCTACACCCGGGTCAAAACTGACCCGAGCTCCGCCATTCGGTAACCTACATTCGACGAAGGATTTCAGTTTTATTTGATTACGAATAGTTCCACAATCGGAGATAGTGTCACTGATTATTGTACGATGATTTAAACAATCTGGGAACGTGTTAATATGCTATTGTTGTTTACCGGTACACGAAAATCTGGGATTAGATTCCCGAAGTCATTTGGAGCAACTTTTTCCTTTGCGGAAATGTTCTCGGACGCTCCGTTCAGGAGATATCAACGAAAAACTACGGGCCAATCAGAGGCCCGGGGGCGGGGTCTGTTCGCTGTAGTCGTGCTCCGATTGGCCGGGGTTTTTCTTGAATAACTCCTGAACGGAGCCTCGGAGAAGATTTTCGTAAAGGAAAAAGTTGCTTCAAATGATCTCAGGAATCACCCTGTTCAAGGAAGTCGATTTTTGAGAAACCCTGTATACTAGATCAGGTCTTCGCTTCAAAATTAACTTTTGCGATCGTCCAATAAATTTACTATTCTTCTTGCCCTCTATATTTCAAGCAAAAGCAGCAATTTAAGTATACATTATCTTCAGCTTCTCACTGTTATTAAAAAAAGAAATAAATGTCTATATGTCTAATCGTTCTTTGAAACCGGTATCTCTCGCGACTCAGTTTTAAAGGAATCCAGGCTCGTTTGCCCGCTTTGTGGTCGGGGATGAAGACGCGACGTTTGATACCGCTCGAGTAATTTCGTCGACGTTAAAAAAAAAGAGAAGACGAAGAATTTGAGACGCACATACTCCCCACGGAGATTGTCAGGGATGGAAATAATGGGGGTGCGAGGAGAGGGTTGCGATGTCCATTTTATTTCCACGAATCGTCAGATACCAGACGCGCGCGCGAATTATATAAGCGGCTGGTAATGCAATCGGGACGATCTTCCAATTAAAATATTCTGCCCGGTGGCTTTAAACAGTTTTCTGGGAAGGGGTTGGCCCAGCGTTGGGAGTCGTCGCGTTGAAAACGCGGGCATTACGGAGGCGTGTTTCGCTTCCACGCAAGAGCAGATTCTTTTTGTTGGCGGCGAGGAAACGCGGGAGGAAAGAGAGAACTATCGCCGGTGTGTGACTGCTGGAAGAGGAGAGGAGGTGGAAAAAAAAAGATTGCGTTGCTCTCGGCAGCCCTCTAACTACGGGAACAAGTTTTCCCTCGCTGCCTCCGCTTCTCTTTTTTATTTTTCTTTCCGTTTCCGTAACGTTTCAAGATCGGAAAAAGAAACAAGCACACGGACAAAACAAAATTTCCTCAACTACGGGGGTGGGGGTATAGAGTCGCTCTTATTTACTCTTTGCGAAGATTTTTTTGGAAATTTCTTTCACGACAGGCAGAGTTGGGCAAAAATTTTATTTAAATAAAAATTTCGAATTAAATGGGTTTAAAATCCACTTGGAAAAAACCCACTTTATTTGAACATTTTATTTAAATAAAATGTTTGCCCAACTCTGCCCCCAGGTTTGTTAAAAAAAATCTGTGCAAAGTTTTGAGCTTAAACATTAAAATAAATATCTTCTAAATTTAATTTTTTCGAAAACCGTGTGTTTCACGGAGAAAAGTAATAGGACATGAAAAAGACGCAGCCTGTCCGTCCCAGATAGCACCCGACGTCTCATAGATGTCCGTTTTACATCGTTTTTAGGTCTGAACGTCTTACATCCCAAAAAGACATCTTTAAGACATCTTAAAGATGTCTATTCGGAGACGTCGTTTTTACGTCTGAAATAAAACGGTTTAAAGACGTCTTTTTGGAGACGCCATTTTTACGTCTGAAAGAAGACGTCTTAAAAACGTGGTTTTTGCATCTGAAAGAAGACGTCTTAAAGACGTCGTTTTTACGTCTGAAATAAAACGTTTTACAAACGTCTTTTTGGAGACATCGTTTTTACGCCTGAAATAAGACATCTTCAAGACGTCTTTTTGGAGATGTCTAAAAAGACGTCTAACAGACGTCTAAAAGACGACATTCAGGAGACTTTCGGTCTCTGTGCTATCCTGGGTATCTACAAGTTTTGTCTGATATATTTTTCGATGCGGTAAACAATGTAAACGATATTCGAGAGAAACGATTTAACGAGCATTTAATTAATTATTTTTCCCGTTATCCGATCGAGCTGAAATTTTGCACAGATTTAATTATTCGTGACAACGCTAAATGGTGCCGTAAAATGAATTCAAAAGTCGAAGATAAGAGCGCCTGGTGAAGGGGTCGCGCGGGGGTGGGGCGTTCCCGGATTAATCGCGGGTGATTTAAAGTTCAAGTGATTTAGTCGCCAGTAACTACTTGCTTAATAACTGTGAAATTGTCCGGGGGTTTTTTGTCCCATTGAAAATTACACGGTATCGGGAGCGCGACAAAAAGCTGGCCCGGCCCGGCCCGACGCCGGGGCCGCGGGACAGCGAAATTATTCAGTGTCGCGGCCGAGTGGCATCAATCCAGTTAAATGGTCCTCGATACGCGTTTCATCGGACCTGTTTTTATAAGCACTCCGCGGAAAACAAAATCGCCTGCCGGAACTATACTGTTCATTCACGTTCGATGGATTTCGGTTCGACCGGCTAGTTATCTCTCCACCCTGCTAATCGACTCTGCGCGCGTCCTTACGCAACCGAAACGTTTTTTTACGCGGACGGGGATCACGTCAAAACTCGTCGAACCTGCTCGTTTGCTTCTTAACCCTTTGATGCGCAATGCGGCAAAAATCTACGCAAAAACCGACGCGAAACAACAACTTCGGCGCAACGCGAGATGTACTTCATTTTTTACCACGCTTACAGTGATTCCCACTAATCTTCGGATACTCTTAAAAACACGATAACTTTTTTAATACCGTACTATACGGTTTGAACTGTTTTTTAGGAAGCTAGAGCAATTAGTTTGATACAGGATGTCAAAAGAAATGTTTTCAAAAATTGCAATTGATCGGAATTGTCGAGAAAATACTAAAATTTTTATTTCACA
This sequence comes from Lasioglossum marginatum, assembly GCA_028455795.1. Taxonomy (NCBI): domain Eukaryota; kingdom Metazoa; phylum Arthropoda; class Insecta; order Hymenoptera; family Halictidae; genus Lasioglossum; species Lasioglossum marginatum. The sequence goes on from CM052249.1 coordinate 7,237,480, forward strand.
AATTTTTTATGTGGGCCTATATTGAAAATTTAAAAAATACGTTTTGTAGATCTGGACACTTAATTCTGGACACTTTGAATAAAAATATTCTTTATTTCATATTTGTGCAGAAAATGTATATTCTGCTATGCTAAATTGACACCGTAATATATTTATTGCAATCTATAATGTTTATACTTAATATTTTCACATGATTTGGTTCGTAAATGCTTTAAAATTGTAATTTTAAAAAATCTAGACTGTGTTGTTATTCTTGTTTCTATATATATTTATTAGAGTCCGTTCAAAATCTTCATCACGATTCTGATCAAAAATTTTATCTAGATAAAAATTTTTGCCCAACTCTGGACACGATAATGTAAGGCAAGGGGTTAAACGTTTAGCCTCGTCAATATTTGTAAACACATTGGCAGGAGGTATTGAAATTATTTCTGACCTTGGGTGATCTTGAAGACCATCATATCGTACACGAATGATATGAAAAAGAATACATTTGACGTCGTTCGACGTATTTGCGTAATCGTGAAAAAGAATTAGAGGGAGGGAGAAGGTTGTAAAGTGCAGTGTCCGGGGGTAAAGAGTGAACAAAGAAGCAGGGACGACGACGGTGAATGGGAAAGAGCGGGAGACGGATATGAAAAGAGAGAGAGAGAGAGAGAGAGAATGAGCTAGCGGAGAGAAATGTATTAGCGTGGTGGTGAACGATGAGAGGGGCGTGCCAGTCACGGTAATAGCTGGTAAGCTGTGCTATTATGAGCAGCCAGCAAAAAAGTGACGTCACGCTAGGCCACTCCTGTGGTTGACCAAAACGAAAAAAGTGTATTACAATTCGTCGCTTCTTATTGTTTACCGCAATTGGCTGGTGCACCGTTCTCTCTCTCTCTCTCTTTCTCTATCCTCGTTCTTCTCGGTTATTGTTTAGCTCGCGTTTTCCGTTTATTATGCCCTTTGTCCGTCTCCGGACCACTTTCCGTCGTCTCTTTAATATTTATTCCTTCACGGCGCATCCTGCACATTGCACTCTCCCCGTGGCTTGTCAGAATTATTCCCGAAAATTCCAAATTGTCGATTATTCGTTGTCTCCTTTCTTTCGGCTCTTTGGACCGATAAAAAATATACGGTTGCCGCAATAAAACAAAATATTTATTCCTTAGCTACATCATATAAAACAAATTCAAGTTTATAAATTTTCAACAAAATGAAAATTTTATGTTCTAAGTTCATATTTCAAATGTCGCATTGTCGGCGACAACGGCGTGCAAAGGTTTAAATTATGAAAATACGCTGCTTTTTGCCATTTTTTTTACAATTTCACGATATTTACAATGTACAATTTTGTATAATTAGGCCAACGGACTGATCAGTTGATCGTCCCCAGCGCACAAGAGTCCATATAATTGTCTTAACCTGGTTGACGCATCGTCTAAAAGTCTGAGCCATTCGCGTAAACGACCCGCGAGACTGGTAGACGCCCGATAACTATTACATACCTGCACGCCTAACTAGTTCCGCTCGGGTTAGTCAACTTCAAATATGTCACGCGGAAGTTTTCCGGGAGTTGTTTCGCTTTCAGTGAGTTGGCTGACACCGGTGTGTCGTCTACGATCATTCTCGTCGCATCGTAAACTTCTCGGTGGGAGCGAATAAATTAGATAGGTCACTGTAAAACTAACTTATAATCGCATTTCAATTCTCGCAACTTCGCGTGTCGCTCTAGGAATCGGTCTGTTTTACTTTTATACGGTCACGTGTCGTTTCCTAGATCTGTGGATTGTTCACCTTTCCGAGTTAATATTCGGAAGTATTTATTCAATTTCTTTTCAACGTCAAGCAGCTGCATTGTGTTCAATACGACATTGTAAAAATTCATATTAAAAGTTGTAGCCTCGTAGAGGGGGTAGGTAGGGGACAATTCTTAATCTGGCGACTCAGATGTTAACACTAAACCAGTGCCGGTCAAGTTGACCAGTTCCAGATTATTTTTAGGTAAACTTTACTGTACCGGACTCAATATTTTTGCCTTCCTTCTATAAATTATTATGTATTTGGTATGTAATCCAGTAGATTTGGACCCGGGGAATCTGCAGATCGAAGTTTCGATCCTGTAAGATCAATGGTTCAGAAGTTATGGTCACTTAAAGTTGAGCAATTTGTAAAACACTGAAAATTGCTTAACTTTAAATAACCATAACTCCTCAACCATTGATTCTACAGGATCGAAACTTCTGCAGATTCCCCGGGTACAAATCTACTGGATTACATACCAAATACATAATAATTTATAGGAGAAAGGCAAAAATATCGAGTCCGGTAAAGTAAAGAGCAGCCTTATCTTTTATTATAGAATTGTTGGAATTAGGTAGAACCTTTCGTAGTAAATGATTGAATAAATTTCTCAAGTCGAACATATACCATAATAAAAATAACAAACAATCGCCTTAATCTTGTCAATCTTATAAAGCAATACATGCTAGTCGCTTTTTATGCTCGTTAGGTTTAGTGTTAAAGGAACGTGTTCCAACCACTAAAAAAAGTTTTTGGCGAGATCTGTCCACCTTTTCGACCAAAATGGCGACTCGAAGGAAGTGTTTGTTTCGTCGGAATGATCGACACTCTGAAAAACTCTTCTTGCATGTTGCATCTGCAGCGAAGGGCTCTCTCGGTCTGTAGCGAAGCGTTCGCCCACGTAAGTCTAATGTTAGCCTCGGCAAAAATTAGCCATTTCTTTGAGACGCTTACGCGTTCCTTAACGACGCCGCGGGAGAAGATTATGATGGGCTCGGGCTCGGAAGAGGCGCGGAAATTAATATTTATAGAGTACCTCGTCAAGCCGATCTCCTCTGCTCTCTCATGGTGTGCGCCCCTTTTCTTTCGAGAAGCCGAACGCGCGCGCGACAATGTGTGCCACGTCGCGGGAATATAAATCCCTCGGTCATTTCTTTATACTGGAACGGATCGGGACGCGCGGCCTCTCTGCCGCCGGGGATCTATTAAAACTGAATGTGCGAAAAATCGATCGACCTGCGCTCGCGCGCACGTTTCGCAGTCCCGCCACGATGTGTGCGACCGAGCCAAAGAAACGCGTCGACCAAGCTATGCGCCGGGAATCTTACGGGCTTTCGGGCCGCTCCGGGTTCTCAGACCTCCTGGAAAAAAAATACGAGTTTGCTGCGCAGCTATTTGCCAAAGGTCGCTTCCGAATACACGATTTTGCGAAATTGCTTTGGAAAGCAATTATTATTAGAGTAAATTAATTAATATTAATATTAGAATAATTAATATTAGAAATTAAAATAATTAATATTAATGTTAGAATAATTAATATTAGAAATTAAAATAATTAATATTAATATTAGAGTAATTAATATTAGAAATTGAAATAATTAATATTAGAATAAACAGACGATTTTTTTTGGTAAAACTGTCTGCATTGTTCTCGAGGGTAATTATTTAGAAAGAGATACCCCTCTTTTGATGAAATTTAAATATGTTATAGACTTCGACATTTCGAAGAACTTTTTCCTTTTCACATATAGGGGGGTCGCTTTTAGTTTTCGAGATATTCGCAAAAAACTTGCCAATACTGTATTGAATTTTCCGTATTGTAGTCCGCAGCGGCGTTTGTTTACCTTTCTTTTTAACATGCTGTGGAGATGAGAAACAACAGGGTCTCACTCTGGTCATACCAGAGTTGGGCAAAAATTTAATCGCAATTAGTAATTAAAGTCCTATTTTAGTCGTTAATTGCGGTTAACGATTACATTCTTTTCAATTGTAATCAATCGGATAATTGATTAATGATTAACTGCTGAAATTTCGAAATGAAACACGGAATCAAAATTGTATGCATACTGAAAAAGAAGTAAACTGAGTTTAGGTATATTGTCATTTGGTCTATAATACGATCCGATTTTTCGATGATTTCTTTTTTTAATCAACTATTGTCGATTAACTTCATCAATCGATTGAATCAATCGTCCATTTTTCAATGATTACCTTTTTTTAATCGTACATATTAATCAATCAATCTTGGTTAAAATTTTAATCGATTAATGCCCAACTCTGATGGATAGACCGTGTGGCGATTAACTTCAATAATTGATTAAATTCAGTCTCCAATTTCTCGATGATTTCTTCTTTTAATCAACGATTGACGATTAACTTCATCAATCGATTGAATCAATCGTCCATTTTTCAATGATTACCTTTTTTAATCGTACATATTAATCAATCAATGTTGGTTAAAATTTTAATCGATTAATGCCCAACTCTGATGGATAGCCATTTGCCAAAGATCGATTTCAAATACACGATTTTGCAAAATTGCTTTCTAATAAATAGATGATTTTTTTGCAAAATTTTCTGCATTCTCCCTCTGCGACGCGTGACTAATTCGGTAGCGGCAGAGGGGGGTTATCTTCTAATTTTTATTATTCTACTAATTTCTCATTTTTGTCATAAATAAATGCAATTCGGACTCTAACAAAAACTATCCCAAACGAAATTACTATCAGATTTAACACTAAACTACTACCACCACCGGTCAAAATGATCGGTTCCAGATTTTTCATTTTACAATTATTGAAATAATAAAAATGTTTTCATAAGGAATTAATCTTGTCATTTTTACAAGGGAACATGTAGTACCAGTTAATTTTAAGGCTCGGTAGGTTCAGTGTTAATCTCAACATGGAAAAAATAAATAAGACATTATAGAATAGTATCTCGCCAATAAAACCAGTAAAAAAATTAATTTTTATTGTATGTCCTACGTGTTGCGATTAAAACGCCTTTTATTTTGCTCGAAGCTCCGTAAATAATTATTAATTTCACAGGCGTGTCGGTTTGCAATTGGAATCGCTGCCACGAGCCGCGCATTAAAATGAAGGAAACGGTCTTTAAAATTCTACAAGTTTTATTTGTTTATCCGTCCGTGGACAACCGAATGCAGCGGGGAATTCCGCGGAGTCGCTGACAAATTAAACGCTGGCGAAGACCAAGGGCATCTCTCGCGGAGGCATATTTTCTTGCGACGCGTAAATCGCCGGGGCGACTCAACACGTTGTTACAAACAGTTTCAACGGCGCGCATTGCTGAATTACTGAAATGCCAGCGAGTTGTTGACAAATGACCCAACCGTGCGCGCGCGCGCGCTGAATAGCCGAGCCGACCGAATTGAGAAGCTTTGGTTCCCCGTTGCGGTGCCTCGGGTAGCTTCTTCCCGAACCGATGAGAATTTCCCGTCAGCCCCCGAGCTGCCTAAACGCTTGATATATAGCCCTGCCCGTCACACAAAGATGACAACTCGGACGTATTTAATTAATGACCGCCGCCGAGTCGAAGGGAAGCCTCGACGGGGCAAGTTTTCGAAGGGGTTAGAGCTCTGTCGCGTGACTCGAACCTCTATTTTGCGGCCACCCAGGCGACCATTTCATGTGTCCTCACGTGACAACCACCCCTTCGCGGTATCGCAAAATCGTAACCGGTTCGAATTTCTTTCCTTTAGGCCGCTGCACCGGCTTTCTCGCGATTTCTTTATGGATCGCGTGGCACCCCGAAAGTATCCCACATTCAAATCGCCGTGAAATCCTTAACAAATTTTTCCCGGAGACGCGTCCAGTCTAGATTTTAAGATCCCAGCTTCCTCTTTAATACCAGACCTTGACAATTGATCTACGATTTTTTGGGCCGATCTATCGAACTTTGAATGCGAGGTGGAATACCATTTAAAGTCAGTAGGATTGAACAAATGATGGTGCATTGAAGCGGGTGTAGAATCCTTAACAAATTTTTTCCGGGGACGCGTCTAGTCCAGATTTCAAGATCCAAGCTTCCTCTTTAATACGAGACCTTAACAATTGATCTACGATTTTTTTTCGCCGGTCTATCGAATTTTGAATGTGAGATGGAGTACTTAGCCTCAGTAGGACCGTATAGACTATGGGACATTAAAACGGCTGTAGAATAGTTGATAAATTTTTTCTGAGAATAAATTTACCACGTATTTGAAGATCGAAGCTTTTTCTTTACAACGAGCCCCTCAAAATTGATCTACGATTTCTTTTGACCATTTTATCGAGCTTTGAACGAGAGACATGCAGGATTACAGGGTTACGAGGCACACCATGTTTTAGATTTGCGTTTCATTTTTGTTCCATAAAAGAGAGGGAAAAAATCGTAGATCAATATTCAAGATAAAGAGGAAGCTTCAGCCTTCAAATCCGTGGTATATTCATTCCGGAGAAAAATTTATTAACCTCCCTACAGGCGTCCCAAGTTTAAGTGTCTCCACCTTCATCGCGAATCGTCAAAAAATAAATAAATTTAGTGTTTAAATAATTCGTGGACGGAGACTGTACACCTGAGGAATAATTTCAGAATCCGAATTAGTTCGTAGCTTGGCAGAGCGTCTCCGAAGAGAGCGTTGGCCGGCATTAATTAATCAGAAATGACAAATTAGGTTCAGCTCTAGGAGCCGGTCTCAATTAGACTACTTTCCCCCGTATCCGAATTAGCATACTCTCTCGAGCGTCCCGGGAAGAGGTGCTCTAACAAATTCTAATAAACCCTGTCCGTGCGCGCGTATTTCGCTCGATTGAAACCGCACGTTGCAGTTCGAACAGTGTTGTCGCGTGATTCGATTAATAATAAATTCGTGTTTGATCGGATTTTCGCATTAGCAAACGGTTAGCGATCGCTACCGTTGTTCCTCATCCGCAGGGTTATAATTATCGTCGCCGTATGCAAATCGGCGGAGTCATTACAGCGGCGATAATTACGTAGATCGTGGGGCCTAATGAAAAGGGAGTTACAGTGCGAGTGTCCAGACGCGTCTTAATTTCCGTTTCGCCCCGGCGAAATATTGAAACCGAGGAACTCTTCAGCATCGTCGTCCTTCCTTCAAGGGGTAACCCGAAGTTAAACGCCCCCGAAAGAAATCGTCCCCCCTCCCCAAAACCCTTCATTTCAGATTGTTTATCGATACTGAAGTTATACAGTAAAGTCGCGATTCTTGTCAAACAGCTTGTGTTCTTTACGGACAACTATCGCATACCGACATTATTTTTTTATGACTGCGTCGACCGCGCCGAGAGTTCAAAAGAAAGCCGAACGTAGAGGAGGACAGCATGATAGTGGAGTGGGCAGGCACCTGACAACTATCGCGTACGCGGTCGTTGACAAATATCGCGACTTTACTGTACCTTGCTACTATTCCGAGAGGAGGCTCCGGAGATAAGAGCTGTTGCTGAAATTTTTTCGGGAACGAGTCCAGCCCAGGTTTGAAGATTCAAGCTTAAAAATTGGCCCTTAAAAATTGGTTTACGAATTTTTAGCGTACTATTGAAACCAAGGGTCCTCTCTCTTCAGCATCGTCGTTCTTCCTTCGAGGGGTAACCCGAAGTTAAACGGCTCCGAAAGAAATCGTCTCCCCTCCCCGAAACCCCTCATTTCAGATTGTTTATCGATACTTAAGTTGTACCTTGCTCCTATTCCGAGAGGAGGCTCCGGAGATAAGAGCTATTGCTGAAATTCAGCAATATTCCTGGACAAGGGTATACATATACCGGTGATAGTGATGGTGATGACGTAGTGGTAGTGGGGCGGTGTATCGCTCCCATGGTTCTCGGAGCGTGTTCCCGATGAGCAACCGATATGGTCGCTATTAGTCTGATGCTCAGAAGCACTACGGCCCCATCTTCTGTCCAAGTGAAACAGAGGATGAGGCGAATGAACCGAGCCGGCCGCGGGAGGGAGGGGGGCATGGCTTTTCGGGGCGTAGATAATAGCGAGAGAGTGGCCATTAAGGGCGAATCCCGTACCAGGAAGAAGGCCTCGCGAAACTTCGCACCTGCCTTTTGCCCGGGATACATATTCATGAATGAACGCGACCAGCACACTGGCGCTTAAAGGACCTCCATTTTTCTCCTCTTGACGCGGTATATTATCCGTTGACTTTTTAATCATCGACCCTCCGGTTCACAGGAATATATTCACGATCCAGGATCGTCCTCAACGGTGGTGTCCTGGGATCCAGTCTGGGGCCCAACCCCAGATCTCTTTATTTTTAAAAGTGCCATAGTTTTACAGAATTTTAGAAACCCTCCGCTAGGTAACTTAGGGGAGTACATCGGTGCTGGACACATTTTCTTCGATCGAGGCAACACCCTCCCCACCGTGACGCCCCCTATCCCCCTCCAGTAACCGCCGCTGCCTTGGTGGGGGAAGCAATTACCTTGGTGGGAGAAGCAAGCTACCTTGGTAGAGGAAGCAAGCTACCTTGGTAGAGGAAGTAAGCTACCTTCGTGGGGGAAGCAAGCTATCTTGGTGGGGGATCCAAGCTACCTTGGTGGGGGAAGCAAGCGTTGGTACATAGGAGAAGCAAGCAACCTTCGTGGGGGAAGCAAGCTACCTCGATGGGGGAAACAGGCTAACTTGGTGGGGGAAGCAATCGTTGGTAGGAGAAGCAAGCTACCTTGGTGGGGGAAGCAGTCGTTGGTAGGAGAAGCAAGCTTCCTTGGTGGGGAAAGCAAGCACTTGAGGGGCCCCAACCGTGCCCAGCACTCCTACACAAGGTACCAATCATCATTGCACTATCACATTATCTTCACACCTTCTATCAATCGAACAGCCTCTCCTCCAGTGTCTCCAGGAGAATCGCAGATTTTTTCATTTCGAATGTTAATGCCCGACCTTCCGCGGAGCCAGCGGTCGAGAGTAATGATATTATTGCGGAGCCGCTTACGGCTTACGGCAATTAAAACTTTGGTAATTGCTGTAGCGAATTACGTAATTACGTAATTACTACGTCCAGAAGCCACCGGTGTGCAGTTACAATGCCGTGTAATATCTCGGTTTTTGCCCTCTCCCCTCCGCCCACTGCCTCCGCCGATGATGTTCTTGATTACCGGCAATGGTCAACGATGCCTCTAATTAAGACCGGCCAACCGGCAGTTTTACAGTACTGACAAAACGAGATTTCGTCGTTTTTCGCGGCGTATCACTTCGCGCGACGCCATAACCGGCAGCCACTCTCGTACGCCGTTTACATATTCCCTGGCCGCTCCATTCGGCCTGAATTAACGAGATCGCATTGGCGAACGGGTTTGCGTCGATCCGAAATATCTGTTTAAAATAATTTTTCTTAAAAATTGCAAAATTGAAATTACGTTACACTCCTGTTCTTCTATGAATAAAGAGATCTTCATAATCCCAATAATTGCAAAATTAGAAATCCTAGAATTTCTGTACCAAAATTTTTCATAGAATCTGATTTTCGTGTGAAAGTTGCAAAAATGAAATTACGTTACACTGCTGTTACTATACGAATAAAGAGATGTTCATAATTCCAATAATTACGAAATTCGAAATCTAGAGTTCCTGTACCAAAAATTTTCGTACAATTTGATTTGATTTAAAAATCCTCAGAATTGAATTTTCTCGAAGAAAAATCGGATCATCGATGTTATAAAGAGTCCCCACCAGAGTTGGGCAAAAATTTTATCGAAATCAAAATTTCAAATAAACTGGATTTAAAACCGCTTTATTCGAAATTTTTGTTTGAATAAAATTTTTATCCAACTCTGGTCCCCACGCGCTCAGATATTCCTGGACGTCCGGTTCACCGGAGATCAGCGAGTTTTCGCGCTAAATTTCCATCTAAATTCAGCGATAAGCGTGTACCCCGGCTCGAATTTCTGGTCTGGTCCGCCGACAATGCCGAAGAGGGAAGACAACGGTATCATTGTGTTATCAGGAGAACGTAGGACGTGTGCCCTCTGGCCGGGTACGTCATGAAACGCCCACAGCTTTAAATCGCCTCGCCTCGACGAGAGTCTGTTAAGCCCTTCATGGTTAACCGAAGCTCGCCCTATACAGTCGCCTCTTTGTCGATTAGCGCGGCAACTCGAACCGGGGATATATCGAGACCAGATTTCTGCTCAGTTCGACAGCCTTAGCTCGTCTTCTTCTTCTTTTCTCAATAGCGAGAAACGAATTGTTTTCACATTCATTTTTCATCGACCTGCCCCTTCCACTTGGAATCATAGCAGACCACTACAAACCAATCTGTACTTTTCCTTCAAGGATTTAAAAAAATTCTAATTTATTAGTGCAAAATATTTTCCACCTCTTCCGGGGCTTTTTAATATTAGCATATTTATAAGTAACGCTATCTCACCTTCTTGTTAATACTTTTACCTTAGAGGATTGAAAAAATTCTAATTTATTAATGCAAAATATTCTCGACTTATTTTTTAATATTAGGATATTTACAAATGACGCTATCTCACCTTCTTGTAAACACCTTATTATTTGCCTTTACCCTTTCGTACAGTAAATACAGTTTTCCTTCGATATAAGACGATCGCTCGGGATTTTTTTCGCCTTATTACGGACCGGGTGGCTGCTCTTTACTTTACCGGACTCAAAATTTCTGTCTTTCTTCTATAAATTATTATGCATTTGGTATTTAATCCAGTAGATTTGTACTCGGGGAATCTGCAGATCGAAGTTTCGATCCTGTAGGATCAATGGTTCACGAGTTATGCTTGTTTAAAGTTGAGCATTTTTCGGTGTTTTGCAAATTGTTCAACTTTAAGTGACCATAACTTCTGAACCGTTGATCCTACAGGATCGAAACTTCGATCTGTAGGTTCCCCAGATACAAATCTACTGGATTACATGCCAAATACATAATAATTTATAGGAGAAAGACAAAAATTTTGAGTCCGGTAAAGTAAAGTTTACCCGACGAGGTAGTTATCGACGCTGGACATCGTTGTCCGACAGATCGTAAAGTGGAAAAGGTGAGAAGAATGTTTGAGAAGAAGGTGTAAGAAATGTTGGATTGTCGGAAAGTGGGTTCGGTTGAGGGACGGGATGGGAGTCGTCTGGAGCGGGCGAATTTGTTCGAGGCGATTCCTCGCGAGGAGATCATGTCCACCGGGCTCCCAGAATAGACGTCGACCGGCGACTTTCGACCTTCGATTCGCGTACGCGAACTGCCTACCTATACCCTAAGGTAACAGCCGTACAAAATCGTCTGCGAGGCACACGCACGCGTGCATGATGCGTGTGCACGCGGAGGTCTGTTTATATCGGCGCCCAGCGAACTTCCCGGCCACGGCTTTATCATTATCGGATGTGACTAATGTGGCGTTTAACGCAACCTCATGTTAGTTATTATTATAGCCCTTGGCAACCGGGCCGCGACTCTCTGCCTCCCTTTTCTCGTCTCTCTTTGCCTCTCCGTTTCTCTCCCCGCACCTGCCCCCCTCCGGCCCTTTTCCATCCCATCGCGGACGAAACGCCCTTCGAACGCAGTCCACAAGGGCCTCCAGGCCCACACCGCTCTCCGAAACTCTCTCCTGGACTCTGGACACGCTGGTTTATTCATTCAGTGAACTAGGGACCGACCAATCCGCAGGTTTCGGTTATTGTTTCTCGGGTTCCCAACACGGGGACCCGAAAAAAAGAACGACCTCGGGGCCCCATGGCTCCGTGGATGCCTCGGTCCCCGGGTCCCCGTGTTGGTTTTCGACGAAATCCACAGACTGCTCTTTGTCTTTTTGTTCCATCGGCCCAGCCAGATCGCTCCTCGACAGGGCCCCGCGCAGGACCCAAACCTGCGGAAACTGAAACGATCCTTGCGAACGATGACTGCCCACGGAACCGCCTAAACGCTAATTCTCGTGTGTTTGCTCAATCCTTAGCGATATTGATTAAAGTTATTACAATTTAAAAGTTTACAATTTAGAATTCACGATTTTACTATTTCTATACAATTTAGAATTTTTTATCATTTAAAATTTACGATTTTATAGAATTTAGAATTTCTTATCGTTTAAAATTTACGATTTTACAATTTTTATACAATTCAGAATTTACAATTGTTTACAATTTACAATTTCTTACAATTTTACAATTCTACATTGTCTTATAATTTTACAATTTTACATTGTCTTTTTCTAACAATTATTTTCAATTTACAAGTTTTTATAATTTAAAAGTTTACAATTTAGAATTCACGACCTTGCCATTTTTATAAAATTTAGAATTTTTTTTAGCTTACCGTTCTTATACAATTTAGTATTTTTTACCATTTAAAATTTACGATTTTACTATTTCTATACAATTTCAAATTTACAATTTTACAATTTCTTATAATTTTACAATTTTACATTGTCTTCCAATGGTACAATTATTTACAGTTTACGCTTTTACAAATTTTTTACGACTTTACATACCACATGTGTCGAACAGTGACAACACTAACAGCTTGCTGCTCGCACTACAGCTCGTATGACATATGTATAAGTTGAAGGAAATGGACAACGTCAAGTTGTTTCCTCTAAGTATCGCGAACAATGCCGGTTATATTCTTCTCGTTGATCGCAAACACGTTGTTTCTTTCTACGGGTAGCAAACTGTGGGTAAATTGCACGAACTATACGGTTTCACATGCGACAGGGGTAATAATTGAATATCTAAGAAACACCTGGTGGGTCGTCTGACGGTGCTCGACCTGGTTCCCACTGTGCATCGAGCGTTCGACGTCGACGACGGAGGCTGTTTGTTCACCGGCGCAGACGCCGGGACGCTGCGTTATCGAATACTAGCGCTACTGTTTACGAATATCTTCCGTGTTATCGCCACCGGGTACGAAACTGCCAATGCTTATCTCTGAGACGAGTTCTTCGAACTTCCGTCTCTCTCTTTCCTCCAGGCTCCTTTCTTTTTATTGGTCTTTCACTCTTTCCTAGATTTTTTCTTTTTCTTTGGGTTTCTCTCTTCTAGATTCTTCTCTCTATTCTAGATTTTTTCTTTTTGGTTAACTTTCCTCCCACTTTTCATTTCCCCCACTTTTAACCCTCATACGCTCCCTAGAAATAATTACATAAATGAGTCTACGATAATATTTCAACCATTTTTGTTTTACACTTTAAATCAACAGATTATGTTTCATTTTCAACGTGACATTTTAAAGAAATATATCTCACAACACACGGAGAAATAAATCAATCGTTTTACAATATGCAGAAAATGTAAATGGGTGAATTTTCACCTCGAGGAACGTGTATGAGGGTTAATTTCCCCCACTGTTAATTTTCACGACTGTTAATTTTCCCCACTTTTTTAATTTTCCATACTATTAATTTCCCTCACTTTCAATTTTCCCCACTTTTTTAATATTCCCTACAATTAATTTTTCGCAGTGTTAATTTCCTCCACTGTTAATTTTCCTCGATGTTAATTTCGCCCACTTTTAATTTTCCTCAATTTTTTCATTTTCCACCACTGTTAATTTTCCCCACTGTTAATTTGTGACACTGATAATTTCCACCACTGTTAATTTTCCCCACTTTTAATTTTCTCCAGTTTTTTAAATTTTTCCTACTATTAATTTCTCCCACTGTTAATTTGCCCCGCTTTTACTTTCCTCCACTGTTAATTTCTCCCACTGTTAATTTGCCCCACTTTTTAAAATTTCCCTACTATTAATTTTTCCCACTGTTAATTTTCCCCACTATTAATTCTCCCCACTGTTAATTTCCCTCACTGCTAATTTCCCATCACTTTTAATTTCACTCACTTTTAATTTCTCTCACTTCTTAAATTTTCCCTACTGTTAATTTCCCCCACTGTTAATTTCCCCCACTGTTAATTCCACCCACTTTTAGATTTTTCTCTCTTTTCTAAATGATCACTTCCACTTTCCCTCTCTTCTAGTTTTCTCTGTCTCCCAGTTTCCCCTCCTCTCTCCTGCCGATCCGCCGTTTTCGGACACCCGGTAGGCGATGCGAGCGAGTCCGTGACAGCGTGAAGAGTCCTCACGCTACCGTGACTGCTAACACGGGTTAATCTTGCTTAATAACACCGGCAGCGCCGTGTGCGCTCGCCTCGCCCTTTGGCATTGTTCATTATCGTTCGCATAATTTTTTACGGTTCTGCCTCGAATAAACGATATTAATAATACCGGTAATTAGACCAAGATAATCAGCCGTGGGGAGTATTTGTTAATTATCGATTGGCGTCCAGTGATAACGAGGATGGCAACAGGGGTGGAGAACCGTCGACCATTTTTCTTTTCACGGGGCCAAGTTGGCCAGCCCTTCTAGCTACTGGGGATCAAGTTACATTGTAAATTAATTATGCAGAATGGCCGACGCTCCTCCCCCCACCATTATCTTTTTCAATTAACCCCAGCGCGATCACATACGATGCCCTTTCAATTTAGAGACCCCATTCACAATTATTTATTGAACGGCCTGGGAAATACAAACTTGTGTTACGAGATCAGATAGTGTAATGGCTCCATACAGAATTACACGCATTGTTTCCCTCGCCTCGCGCAGAACAGTTCGCTCTGAAATCGTCTGTAATAATGTAACTCGCTAATTAGTTGAAATTACCGCGAATTAAACCTCGCCGGTGGCCCGTTCACTTCGTTACGATTCTTCTATCGCATGCGAGACCTACTACTGGCAACACACGACAGGAAAGCTATTAATTCAATCCGAGGAAGCTCGGGGTTCGAAGACCTCGTTGCTGAAGACGACAGCAAATTCCATCACAAAGAGCCTAGCCAAAAAATATACTCTCGAGAAGTATGTTGGTTATTTACATCAAAAATAGTTGCCGCAGAATTGTCCTTGACCTTCAAGTTCAAGGTCACAATTTTTCATTCCATTTATTCTACTTTCATCGTCATGGTGCGTGTAGAACACAATTCAATAAAAAGAAAACAAAAGATTTCACCTTGAAGGGTGAGGATAGGTTAGGTTAGGTTAGGTCAAAATTTTTTATTCCATTTATTCTACTTTTATCATCATGATGCGTATAGACAATTCAATAAAAAGAAAACAATAGATTTCACCTTGAAGGGTGAGGATAGGTTAGGTTAGGTCAGGATGTTTCATTCTATTTATTCTGCTTTTATCGTCATGATGCGTATAGACAATTCGATAAAAAGAAAACAAAAGATTTCACCTTGAAGGGTGAGAATAGATTAGATTAAGTTAGTTCAGAATATTTCATTCCATTTATTCTACTTTTATCGTCATGGTGCGTATAAACAATTCAATAAGAAGAAAACATAAGATTTCACCTTGAAGCTCCAGGTCGAGGACGACTTTTCTTACACCCCTTATAATTTCTTTACAATTAAAATAAAAAGAAAATACAAGACCACATCAACAATGATCAACAGTACGTTCAGTGTCAAACAAATGGATCGGTGGCCAAGGGAAGAGTTTAATTCGTTGAAATAAATAAAAAATGGAGAGGCACAGGAAGAAGAAACGGGGTGTCCAGTAAATAATAAATCGTGGAGGGTTATTACCGGGACGCGTAACCACGGCCTAACGCGGTTTATCGATATTGATTTATTCATAACGAAAAGCGAGTTCGTTTTAGCATCTCGTTAATCTTGGTCGTGGTTGATTACCAGCGGCGGCTGGTCTGCGAAAACGTTGAACCTCCTACACGGGCTTCATCCTTAAGCCTTAAATCACCACCGTCCGATAATTGAGGGGGTCCTTGCGTTCTGCAACGGCACCTCGTTTTAGGCGCACCCCGCGAAATTGGGAGAACGACCGGTGGCCGCGCCCTTGTCCCGCCCTTCGTGCGTCGGCGCCAAGCTTCCGTGATGCCGGACCTTTCGCCATCATCGCCATCGCCGAATATCCCTCCTTCAAAACCTCCAACTTCTCGTTCAATTCTTTCTTCACTTCGAATGCGACAATTCCATCCTTCGCCCGGAGGGTAGTTTATGCCACTATTTCTTTATGTGGACTGAAAAAAATGAGGGAAGCTAGAAAAAAATTTAACTCTTGGCCCTGGGGGTAGTTCATTCAATTTTTTATTCATTCAAAATTGGAACAATTTCACCCGTAACCCTAAGGGATAGTTTATGGCAGCGTGTAACGAAAAATTAATCTTTCCTCCACTATTTCCTCGTGTGGACTAAAAGCATTGTGGAAAGCTAGATCTACTTCTCCTTCAATTCTTTATTCATTCTAAATGTAGAGCAGTTTAACTCTCTGAGGCACACCATTTTAAAGAAAATAGAAACCCAGGTTGCATAGAACTTTTTTTATATCAATATAACTTCGACTTTCCGAGGTGGGTGAAAATATATCCCACTATGCTAATAAAAAGCTAAGCAAAAGGTGAGATAGTTTCTAACCCACCTAACCCCTTAATTCATTCCAAATGGGACAATTTCACCCTTCGCCCTAAGGGTAGTTTATGCCACTATTTCTTCATGTGGACTGAAAAAAATGGGGGAAGCTAGAAAAAAATTTAACTCCTGGTCCTGGAGGTAGTTTATGCCAGTGGTAAACATTAATGTCTCAATTGTACAATTGTACAATTTAATCCTTAATGTAATCTTTCTTCTACATAATCGACGACGATAGATCGAACACGAAAACCCAGATAGCACACGACGTTTTTACGTCTGTTTTAGGTCTGAACGTCTTACGTCCTAAAAAGACGTCTTCAAGACGTCTAAAAGATGCCTTAAAGACATCTGAAAAAGACGTCTAACGGACGTCAGAAATCCGTCTAAAAGACGTCCTTAAGACATACCGTTTTGACATTCAGGAGACCTTGCAGCGACGTTCCAGCGACCGTCGAGCGACTTTCGGGGCTTCTCTTAGACGTCTGAATGTCTTGCATCGGGCGTCTTAAGGTTATCTGGAAATGAGCTCTGAAATCCGTCCGAAAAAAAATCGACAATGCTCTAGCTAGAGTTATGACGTTTTAGCTAGTCACCGATGCATGTGAGCTGGTAAGCAGCCGGGGACGGCTGGTGGAAGCGCGGCGCAAAGTGGGCTGGAGTGAAGGAAACGGGGAATCGGAAGGTCGCGACATAATTATAGCGGTGGCGAGGCGTAGAGAGAGGCGCGCGCGGGTTCCGGTGCTCGCTCCTCCGCGCTCGCATTAGCATTTAATGCGAGAGAAGCCCGCGCGCGGTAAATGAAGCTTTTTCTGCGTCCGAGTCATCCGTCTGTGGTTGACGCGCGCGCGGGGTTTTCGAGCCGGGTGTGCTTGTGCCTCGCATGCTCGCTCGCATGCTCTCGCGACCACGTGCCGATGGGATCGGCAAAAAGCGGCGAGGGAAATGCTCGCGAGCGAAGAAGAGCACCGGGGGACCAACGATACGAACAAATTGCGAGGGGCACCGATGCCATTAAAGGAGCGAAAGCGGCAAAAATATCTGCCACACGGTTCTCCCTCTTCCCTTCTCCCCTCTCCCCTCTCCCTTAGCATCCGAGCAACGCTCCCTCTCGCCGAGAACCCTCCTCTCTTCGCAATTTGTTTCCGCCTCGTCCTGCCGACAGCGACCGGCGTCTGCGACACCAGCCGAAGAAACGCATCACCTGGTAATGACACGTGAAATTCACCGGTACACAATCCCGCGTGTCGTCTCGTCTCGTCACCGTTGTATTATCCGTTCACCGAGCCGCGGAAAAGGGGGAGAGAACGCGACCCAACAAGAACCAGAACAAGTGGAGATCGTTATCGGGACGATATCCAATTCAGTCGGCCGTTTAGCGACATGCAACCCGACCGATTCAGCCCCTGAACGGGCCCCGCAAATAAGAACCATGCGTTAATTGTACCTGCTAGAGCTTCTTCGAATGGCACGAATGTCCCCTTCTCGTCTCGTTATTGCGGAATCGACACACTCCGTAATTATGTAGAATATGTCTATTAATTGCTAGCCTGTCTCCGAAGGAATGTTTTCTCTTCTATCCATTTTTGTCACAGAACCATTAAATCCATTTATTCCTGTATTAAGTAGAAAATAATAGTCTTGATCTAAGAGAACGGGAACTGTACGATCTAAGAAAATTGCCTACCCCCTCCACCGCGGGCTCAGTAAGCATTGTACGGTGCGAAAACACGACAAATCATTTACAAGTACAAGTTACAATTTACAAGTACAATATTTACAATTGTATAAATAATACAATGTTTCTGAATTCTTGAAAGCATTAAATCCTCAGCAGAAAATGCGTTCATTAAAAGTCACAGAAGCTGTATTTCTGTATTTATTTCTTAATAATTTCAACAAGATAATATATTTCTGAAGGAACGGGAACTGTACGATCTAAGAAAATTTCCTACCCCCTCCACCACGGGCCCAGTGAACACTGCAAAGTGTGAAAACACGCCAAATCATTTACAGGTACAATATTTACAATATATTGTATAGATAATACAATATTTCTGAATTCTTGAAAGCATTAAATCCTCAGAACAAAATGCGTTTATTACAAGATGCTGAAGCTGGTATATATGTATTTCTTTCTTAATAATTTCAACAAGAAAAAATAATATATTTCTGAATTCTTGACAGTATTGGGCAATATTTAAATAGATAATTATGTAGATAAAAATTTAAATATCAAGTTATTTGTTGTTTGGATATTCAAATAAAAAGCAAAAATAATTACTTAATATTTGAGCAAGTCTAAATGAATTATTTAAAATGATAAAGTTAATTGTCAAAAAACGCGCACGTGTTCATTGTATATACAAAATACAAGAGACAAGAGAAGACCAAAAACTATTTATCTAATTTCCACCTCTCTCAATCCAAATAATAAATAATCTTTTATTAGCAAATAAGAAATAATAAATAGATCACTTTTGGAATTATTTAAATGATTTGTATTTAAATAAAAAGCGTAGTTATTATTTGCAATTAAAAAATCACACGTTTATCTATTATTTAATTATTCATTATATAAAATAAAATTTGCCCAACACCGATTCTTGGTACATTTTCACTGTTTCGAATTCTGTTCAATTAGAACCAAAATGGGCTGGATTACAGAAATAAATTGATTACGAAATGTAAGGAAAATATTCAACGTTTATTGACGAGCTGTAACTATGCGTTCTGTTGCCGAGTTTGGCCAACGATCGACTGACTAGCCTAGGACGCCTCGTCCGTAACGTACGGCCGTACACACACACACACACACGCCTCCGAGACACATCTTTTCGCGAAAGCGTAAACAGAACGTTCCCGGAACACTCTTCCCCATCGCTGTCCTCGGACCGTGGTCTATTTACATTTTTTTCCCTACAGTGGACAGCGAAGAAGACGCGCAAATCTAACAAATTCACAGGACAAAATCCGATTGTTTACAATTTCAAGGTCCGTTGTGGCAATCGTCGCTGCATCTGATTGATCGAATAAGCGATTAGTTGGGAGGCCGCGTTAAGCGTTGAACGAATCAATTCGAAAGTTCAAATCTGCCTCGGTCGCGCTACAGCGATAGATAGTCGGGCCTCTGGTGAGCCTTTAATGCGTTAATGACAGGAAACGAGTTGACTATGCGAGCGGCTCCGGCGTCCGTTTATGGATGCGACCGGCAAATTGTCTAAGGAGGGGCAGGAATCCTAAAGAGTCCACCGGTTACAAAGGAACTGGGGACTCTTCCAGCAAAACTTTTTTGCGGCCCGTAACGCATACAAATGCTCCGGGACGAGTGGACGAGTTTCGCGCGGTCTTCTGGCTCCCGTACGATCGTCGAAATCTAAACTCGACATCTTCGTTCCTACCGTTCTCACATTTTTCCCGAGCGCGGATAACGATCAATCCGAGCGAATTCACGCACGGATCCGCCTCTGCGTTATATTTGATCCAGCTGATTACCGTACGGTTCTATCGCGAGAGATCATCGAGCTAGGTAATACTAATTATTATACGAAATTCCGGGACGGGATGCTAATTTCTTTCTCCTCTAATTAGGAAGTCAACGCGTATTGTATTTGGGGTTGTCTGCCTCACCTGCCTCGCGATCTCCTTGCACGTTTCTGCAATTGCGAGAGGGATGCCTCCTCTTGTCGCCACTTCCGGTTTGGATATTTCATCCGCATTTTATTTGTGCGTCAGGAGTGAACAGAGCTGCGAAAATTACTGGGGCACTAGTAGGAGGCTAACGTTTCGATGATAGGGACGTGGGGTGTAGGGTATTTTAGGGGTACTAGGGTTTCCAGAAGGTTTCAAGAACTCAATCACACTGGGACCTCTGTGAAAGTTACTGGGACACCAGTAGAAGGCTAACATTTCAATGATAGGAACATGGGGTGTAGGGTCTAGGGGTCCTAGAAGGTCCTAGAACCTACTAGAAAGTGTGCAGCAAACGTGGGAGGTTCTAGGACACTATTAGATGGTCTAGATCTTGAGGAGGAAGATATGAGGTGTCTCTATCTCTGATCGTTGATGGGGTGTCTCGTCAGTTGGAGAGTAAGACCAGAAGGCGATGATAAGTCGGGTGTCCTCAACGCTAACCCTAAATCCTGGGCCCAAGAAGTTTTCAATCATAGAAACGTGGGGTGTAGGGATTGGGAGGTACTAGGGGTTCCAGAAGGTTTTGAGAACTCAACCACACTGGGACCTCTGTGAAAGTTACTGGGATCACCAGTAGAAGGCTAACATTTCAATGATAGGAACATGGGGTGTAGGAATCTAGGGGTCCTAGAAGATCCTAGAACCTACTAGAAAGTGTGCAGAAAATTGTAGGATCGTGAGAGGTGCTAGGACACTATTAGATGGTCTAGATCTTGAGGAGGAAGATATGAGGTGTCTCTATCTCTGATCGTTGATAAGATGTCTCGTCAGTTGGAGAGTAAGACCAGAAGGCGATGATAAGTCGGATATCCTTAACCCAAACCCTAAATCCTGGCCCCAAGAAGTTCAAGAAGTGTATAGGAAATTGTAGGATCGTGAGGGGTTCTAGGGCACTATTAGATGGTCTAGATCTTGCGGAGGATGAGATGGGATGTCTTGTCAGTTGAAGAGTAAGACTAGGAGGCGATGATAAGTCGGATATCCTTAACCCAAACCCTAAATCCTGGCCCCAAGAGGTTCAAGAAGTGTATAGAAAATGTGTCTGAGCGGTCCAGGACCTTCAGGACATCAAGAATGAGGAAACGTGTTCGGCCCTAGATTGCTCTCGAGTAATCGAGTTTCCTATGGAAAATGGCGACGGTTCGCGCAAGTATAGTCGTCGGAGAGTCGCGGCCGTAGCTCGGGTAGCTTTTCGGCGTTAGAAAAGCAACTAATTAATTAGTTTGCGTGGCGTGGCGTGACGGTATCGCGCGCAGCGTGTATCACAGCGGTGGCGTCGGAGGTGGCGGTGGGACGCCCAGTGGGGTTGGTGTAGGAGAGAGACGCAGCGAATACTGTTATGCGTGTGAGGTCTGCGTGTGTCGGTGTGTGTACAGTGTGCGATCAGATGGAGGCCGTCGGAGTGCGCGGCGGCGTTGCCGTACCTCGCGCACGCACCAAATATTTGACGCTAACCATCGGTGAAACACGCTCTCGGTCCCGGGGCTTACTATCCGGTACGAAAACATCGCCGCCTCCTGTTATTTGCATTCCTATATCCTCCGCGCTCCTCCGCACGGAGTGGCGGAGGCTCGGCCGTGTCATTGTCTCTCGGTCTGACCGTCTTCTCCGGTCCTCTTCCTCCCTTTCGCGAGAGACCGACCCCTCTTCTTCTTCTTCCTCTTCCTTGCTCTCCTCCGTCCTTAACTGGCCTCTTCCCGAGCCACGGCTGTCTCTAGAGCACGCTGCAGAAGGTTTAACCATGAATCAGCTACCTCCCAGAGACAATCACCGGCCCGCAAGAAAGTTCGCTGTCTGCGAAAATTTGTTGCTCCGACCGGCTAACAAGCGACGTCGCTTAACCATTAAACTCCCCCCTCTCGATTTTTCTGGATTTATGGGGTCATCCATTTTTGGATGGCCCACCAGGTCTCCTTAGCTCGATCGTCCACCTCTAAGCAAGTCCATAGGTCGCTGGACACTGAAAATGAAACCATTGTTCTCTACTATTTTTTAAATTCCATGGATGTGAAATTGATATAGTAACAAGCAACAATCCACCCAGGCTCGTTTTGAAATTTCTGTGAATCGTTTGGTTCTTCAAAGTTGTCAAAAAATTGACGAAGTTCAAGAATCATCTTCTCCGCACGATACCGGGACTTCCGGCGAGTTTCTCCCGAAAGTATGTTCTTAAAATTGCCCGTCACCGTATCTCAAGATCTACTTATCTGATTGACTCCAGCCTGGCACATGCCGTCAGTACACCTGTCACTGCGGCCGGTATTATAATTAAGTCATGAGCTCCTGCTGCAACTCCTCGGCCCGCGAACCGTTTTCTTACCAATTAACATACGAGATCAGTTTCAAACAAATAATTCAAAAAAACCGAGAGTCTCCCGCAAGCTTCTTGAAAAAAAGGTCGAGTGAATTTTCAGAATTAAAAAAACTTAGCTGCCTAAGCCAGACCCAGCCTGATCAACTTAGCTACCATGCTGGAGAGCCATTCTTCCTCAAGATCCAGTGCGCGCGCGACTCGGATGAATAGGTTCCCCGGTTCATTTAATTCGTTTCACTAACTCGATTCATTTGATCCGTTCCATCGCACATCGATTCTCTCGATGCGTGCTCCAGCGGGCTGCATCGTCCCACTTCTGATCGTCTCAAAGATCTAAAGAGTCCTAACGAGTATCGGCAAGTGTTTCGCCATAGTTCAGGTGTTCAATCAATAATCGTCACGCGCGTTTTCCCTGGCTCCCGTCCGCAAAGACCAGGTGTGTCCCACCGCGCGCGCACACACACACGCGCGTACACGCGCACGTATACAGGTTTTTGATTTCCGTTCGATTGCGCGCCGGGTCGCGTTTGATTCAGAGCGGGGCGGCTGTCGACGCGTTCTTGAATCGAGTGCTGGCTCAATTAAGTATATTCGCGTTGGATATTCGCGAGCAGATAAGCGAATCGATCTCCCCGCGCGCGCGTTTCACCACTGCCAGGCGGGCTGGCTGGCTCTGCCCCGCGTCGTTTCGCGTCGATTGCTCTCCGGGGCTCGTCGAAACAGCCCAATTAGTCGTCGAACAAAGTTGTTACGTCATTATCGCGGAAAACGTCAAGTAGTCATTTACGACTGTTCGGGTGTGTATCGCCCTGCCGCCGGGCACACTGCGCGATCATCCTCTCTCCTCATGTCCCTTAGGATCCATAGCAATCCTCGGGGATAGTCTCGTCCTTCTCTCAACACGTGGTTCAAAGAAAGGGAACAGGAAAGGCAGCGCGTGTGTGCAGAGCTCTCGCACCTCAAGGATTCGTGCGCGCGCGTTTTTCGGCGGGGAATATTCCGCGGCCGACACACGCACACACACACACACAGCTCTCCGGGTCCCTCCACAGTTATTTATGAGCGATCGTTCGTCGAATTCCCCGATGATATTTTGCCTCGCGGGGCCACGAGGCAAGAGTCTTGCTCAGGCTCCAGCGCGCGCAGCTGCATCGTATATCGCCCGGGCTCGCCGATTTCGACACCTTTCGGCGATCTTCAGCTTCTTCCTTCGTACACACCGCCCCCCCCTCCCCGTAAAACACCGGGGAACCCGACCGCCGGGGTTACCGATCCGATATCTTCGCGCTGTTCCGTAAATTCTCGTCCCCTGGACGCATGTTTGCTTCCCAGATGTACTCTCCAGATGATTTCGATGCCTGGTTACGTGACAAGTACCCGTGCAAATCTGGGGGACAAGTGCTTGCAAAAGTGGCTGTCAATGAACACGACTGTATCGTCGATGGCTTGGATAATACTTTTGGTATTAGAGTCCTGTAGATGGCCCTGGAAATGTTCTGTCTTTGATATGGACGGCTCCGGAAACGTCCACAGACGAACGCGCATAAAGCGCGGATCTGACAGAGACAATGGCCACGTGAGATTAGGTGTATATATATACGTATATAACCCTTTTTTTCACCCGGGACGGTCAATGGACCGCCCCTCTACTGTCATATTTATGCGCGAGCTATAAGAAAACCGGGGTCCAGCTATTCGCATTGCGTCCAGTTTCTTTCCTTCGGGCCATCAGCCACGCCTGCTCTTGTCTATTCATATGTTATGTATAGCCCTATCACCGAGTCCTCTAATAGAGAGCCCTATTCTTGCGAGTCCTCTAATAGAGAGCCCTATCCTTGTGAGTCCTCCATAGAGAACCTCATCCTCGCAAGTCCTCTATAAAGAGCTCTATCCTCGCGAGTCCTTTAATAGAGAGCCCTATCCTCGCGAGTCCTCCATAGGGAGCCCTATCCTCGCGAGTCCTCTAATAGAGAGCCCAATGGAGCCTAGACAGTAGCCGCCATATATGACTGAAATGGTCTGCCCTATGTGACCAGTAGACTGCGGATCTTTATGCAAAATAAAAATGTTCCGCATCTATTGTGGGAAGCAGAAATAAAATAAAAATTGATTTCATCCCTCAATGACTTCGTCACACTGAAAACAACATTACAGTATTTTTACATTAGTCTAATCTCCTGCTGTTTTCTATTTCGCACAACCAATTTCTTTATAAATGCATAAAGATCAGTACAGCGCGTACCATCACTGAAAAATAAACCGTACCTAAATGTCGAAATTGAAAGGGAGCGTTCCCTGCGAAGCAACGCGAGCACCGAGATATCTTGTGCTGCGCCAACAGTGGCCAGGCAGAGCCAGCTGCATTTTGCTCCGGTGTTTCGGCGCAATTACGTCTGTTAATGGCATCTCCGCGGCATTATGGCGTCACACGGCTCCCCGCGAGAGCACGCGAACGCCTCTCTGTGTGCTGGGTGAGTGAAGAAAGAGAGTGCGAGCGAGAGAGAGAGGGGGGGAGATGCCGCATAACGAAAAGTGCGAAGGCACCAAAGTTACAAGAGGATAAAAGGATGCACGCCTCGAGCTTTTATGGACGGCCGATGCTGAAGTGTGAACAGAGACGGAACGCGCACGGAGAGAAGCACAACCGTGGACAGAGGGGAAGGGGGACGCGCACGCATTATCTAAATGCACGACACTCCGCCGGTACACGCTCTGCCTCGCACGGTGCACACCTCCTCCGCGCTGACAGAAGCTACCAGATTTCCCCCTCATCTCTTTTTCTCTCCTTTTTTTCTGCCCCCCTCCCTCAACCGTGGGGCACTCGCGTTCCCCAGAAAACCCTGTTCCCTCGACGTTCGCATCGACGGACTAAGAACCGCTTTCGAGTGCTGTCCGACCACCGTCAAGTGGACAATCTTCCGAGTTGTCCTGCCGCTCGGAAACAACCCCCTTCTCAACCCCACAGCGATCCTGCCATTTATGGATCCGCCGGGGATCTCCAACCACCGAACCACCCTTCGCCCAACCACCGAACGTCATTCTCCTCAGAAGCGAATCTTACCGGGATTATTTCGAAAACCCCTTTGTAATTGCAAAAAATTTAAATAAACAAAAATTTCTAATATACCACGTTTTCAAGACGGACTGGAAAGTATAAAATAATTTTTCCTAGCCCCATACGGATAGTCCTGAAAATTTGTGGTTGTGAATTTCTAATAGCTACGGAAATACTTGTACGATTTAAAACGGAGAACGTGCGGATTAACATCAAGATCCGTACACACGAGCATATGTACTTATTAAGTTGAAAGAGAATCGGACTTGAAAGTTCCATTCGTCGGAACGTTTCCCAGCTGGCGATGCTCGTCTCATTATCCGGTGTCCGGTTCTATAAATCGGATCCCTCTCAATTTACCCGTACTGGTTCGACGGGGCAAACTTGTCGCCGATTCGCTTTTTGCGATCTCGATTAAACGTAGCGGCCCGGACACCTGGACTCTTTGTGCTACCTGCCGGCTCTCTGTCTCTCTCTTCGGGGTTCCTGTTCGATACCAGTCGAAAAATTTATTCGTCCCTCGAAGACGAATGCCTCCTCCGATAGACCCCGAAGAGAGTACGTTTCTTATTTCATGCGGTTGTCGGTCGCTGCGGCCGGGAGAGTTCACCTCTCTCCTTCGACGTTGTCTTCAAAGTTGCCCGGCTTGTTACTCGAGGGAGCGACCTCGGTGAACGGCACGATTTACGATGGGTAATTACCGACGGCAGTAGTCCCTTTACTAGACTCTCTACCCAGCTTGTATATCAGCTCGACGAGCCTCGCACCGAAACGCCTCGATAGTCCTCACCATTGTTTCCGCTCGATGCTCTGGTCTTTTTCAGCCTTGAACCGACCTGCTAGCATCAGCCAACATCCACTCCAACGTTCCTTTAATTTAGAGACGATTTTTTATTCTCTTCCGTTTTGCTCGAAAATGTCGCTGAAATCCGTTTGTCGAGGCTAAGAAGTCGAATGTGTCCCCAAATTGATCTTCGTCTTCGGTCTCCAAAGAAAATCTTGTCTGGCAAGCTTTGGGTGACCCCAAACCAATTGATGTTTAGCATACCATCCGATAGAGCCCCAAAGAAAATCCTGTGTCGCAAGCTTCAGGTCGCTGACCCCAAACCAATTGATCTGCATCATACCATCCGATAGAGCCCCAAAGAAAACCCTGTGTGACAAGCTTTAGGTGATTCCAAACCAATTGATCGTTAGCATACCATCCGGTAGAGCCCCAAAGAAAATCCTGTGTGACAAGCTTTAGATGACCCCAAACCAATTGATCTTTAGCATACCATTCGATAGATCTCCAAAGAAACCCCGGTGTGGCAAGATTTAGGTGACCCCAAACCAATCGATCTTTAGCATACCATCCGGTAGAGCCTCAAAGAAAACACTCTGCGACAAGCTTCAGGTCGTTGCCCCCACAAATTGATCTTTAGCAAACCATTCGATAGGTCCCCAAAGAAAATCGTGTGTGGCAAGGTTTAGGTGACCCCAAACCAATCGATCGTTAGCATACCATCCGGTAGAGCCTCAAAGAAAACACTCTGCGACAAGCTTCAGGTCGTTGCCCCCACAAATTGATCTTTAGCAAACCATTCGATAGGTCCCCAAAGAAAATCGTGTGTGGCAGGCTTCAGGTGACCCCAAACCAATCGATCTGCATCATACCATCCGGTAGAGCCCCAAAGAAAATCGCCTGTGACAAGGTTCGGGTCGCTGTCCCCAAAAATTGATCTTTAGCATACCATTCGCCAGGTCCCCAAAGGAAACCCTGTGTGGCAAGCTTAAAGTCGATACCCCTAAGAGCGACCATGGTTTCAATGAATTTCTACTGCCGTTTTGCTCGACAAAAAATTACGAAAAAATTCTGGGACATTCTACCTAATGGCACAGGCGATTATGAATTTTTTCAGAATTTTTCGCTGGAAAATTAACTTTGAAAAAATTCCAGAATCTCTGGTCTCATCGGATGACCAGGTTCGTATGATCGTAGATCCTAGGAGAACTTAGCAAAATCAAAGCAATTTAATTTCTGCTTCTTCCTTGTTTGCAGTGCCAATAAATGAACAATACTGTCAGCCAATAACCAAACATGGGGGTGAAGTATTAAATTGATTAGCAGTTGAGACTTCGCCCAGGTCCTGGGGGGGGGGGGGGTATGGTAAAAATGGTCGTAAGAGGCGACCGTGTGATGGCTCCGGCGCGATTTGACGTGGAATGGCGTACCCGGTCGATTACCGGGGCAGACTGTGTTCTCGATTCCTCTATTTTCGTTAAATCCCCGAGCAAAGAAAATACGCGTCGTATTCCCGTGCGCCGATAAATCCCGTTTTAACGAAGTAGTCTCTCTCCGGCTTTCCTCATTATCCGCGATCGAGTGGCGGCCTTTCGATGCAGATCGCGCCGGATGAAAAGCGGCGGTATCTCTAAACATGGAATAAAAACGAGCTGCCCTCTCGCGCTATCTGTCTGTATTGGTGAATACGTATCCATTATCCAGGCAAAAGAAAAACGGATCTTTTCGGTCCGACAGAGACAGGAACAGGGAGAAAGAACAGCTCTCAATTATATCGGGACCGTCTACTTGTGGCTCGGGCAATTGCCAGAGACCATCCCCCACCCCCGGCTCAGAATCGTCGGATTGTTAAACTTCAAGAGATCCACTTCTGCCTGATCCTAGGAGATTCTTCGCGGCGGTCAAATTTTGGCTAGGTAAAATATAAAACAGTGAATGATTAGAAAAATCTGAGAATATTGTTCTCAATGTCTTCAATGTGAAAACATCTATTAAGGTATGAAGAGAATAATTTATTCAACTTCGTGCTGCCGACAATCGTTACAAAATATTTTTATTTTATATGGAGATCCGCAGTCTAGTGTTATTACTTTTCAAAATTACTGTCGAAATATTCTTAAAATCTTCTATTCTAAATTCTTCTAAAATATTCTTAAAATGCCTCCACGATTTTTTGTTCGACTCGGTCAATTTTATTTTGGACAATTCTTGCCCCATCGACACGTCCACGTGACCAGGATGCAGAGAGATAGAGTCTCGGGTACACACCGGCGTAATTGCATTTCGCCGGGCCACACCCTTTCTTCATTCCCTTTAGATTTCTCGACCTCGACTCGCCTAATGGTAATACATGGGGCTGGGGCCCGCGATCATGCTCGTGGATCGGCGCGCTTAGGCTCTACCCGCACTGGATCGCTCGTGACGCCGCACTATGGGCCAAACCGAAGAAATCTGTGTCAAAATCAAAGAACTTTCGATAGGAATGAGATAGAGCGATGAAATTTTTTTAAAATGAAAGCTGAAACTTTGCAGAATATGGGATAATTATGGAGATTATGGTACGAACGTTTCTTAACCTTGAAAGAATTCGTTAAACTTGCACAATTTCAAGAAAATTGTGGTTTCTCCAATACCACGCGCGGAAAAAATTTCTTTTTAACATGCATTATATAACACATACATAACACATCATTTCCCGTAGATTTTTTCACGCTGATTTCAAATCTGGTTTCGAAATTTGTCTACGACCTCAGGATTTTGCAAGAAATCGATTTTCGTGAAGAGAAACCATTGAAATCATCATTTTTTCGTTGAAATGATAACCCACTGATTCGTAGGTATATTGTATTACTATTTATGGAACACAATAAAAATAAACATAATGAAATATTTGAACGTTTAGAGTTACTTACGAGAGCATGAAACACTTCAAATCTCGTGAGCGCTTGACGAATTGCTGCCATTCTCGCTGTCACTGCTTGTAGGCTGTGTGCGGCTGTAATGTAATTTAAATTAGATATCTGTTTTCCATAATTATATTTTCATTTACACAGGATGTAAGGTATGTATTTAATCTTTTTAACTTACTTCTCATAAACGAATTTTTTAACTTCTGCCAATTCGTCAAGCGCTCACGATATTTGAAGTGTTTCATGCTCTCGTAAGTAACTCTAAACGTTCAAATATTTCATTATGTTTATTTTTATTGTGTTCCATAAATAGTAATACAATATACCTACGAATCAGTGGGTTATCAAATCATTTCAACGAAAAAATGATGATTTCAATGGTTTCTCTTCACGAAAATCGATTTCTTGCAAAATCCCGAGGTCGTAGACAAATTTCGAAACCAGATTTGAAATCAGCGTGAAAAAATCTTTTCATGCGTCAAAAAAAATTTTTTCCGCGCGTGGTATTGGTGAAACCACAATTTTCTTGAAATTGTGCAAGTTTAACGAATTCTTTCA
The DNA here is from genome assembly GCA_028455795.1 of Lasioglossum marginatum. NCBI lineage: Eukaryota > Metazoa > Arthropoda > Insecta > Hymenoptera > Halictidae > Lasioglossum > Lasioglossum marginatum. The sequence goes on from CM052249.1 coordinate 7,266,973, forward strand.
AGGTTAAAAAACATTCGTACCACAATCTCCATAATTATCCCATATTTTCTGCAAAGTTTCAGCTTTCGTTTAAAAAAAATTTCATCGCTCTATCTCATTTCTATCGAAAGTTCTTTGATTTTGACACAGATTTCTTCGGTTCCGGCCCATAGTGCGCCGGGGATTGCGAAATCGGTTCGCGAACACCGAAACCAAGGTTGCCGACGACAGCACCGGTAACAGCAGCAATAGCAACTGCTGCAAATGGTGTTCCCTAGTCAAGGCTGCTGCGATCGAAGGCCCGAGAAAGGAAAAGTTCTTTCCCGGGGTTGGGGGGGGGGGGGGGGGGCTCCGTAATGGAAGTCTTTGTGAGGGTCGAGATACCTTTTTTTATTCGGAACTCGTAACGGTTAAATGATTTATTGCCCCTGTACGGTTATGGGAATATCTTCGAACTGTCCCTTCGAGACTGGAAGAAGCGTTCGTTTGGAAATATGTAGTTAATTAGGGGCCGGGCAGTTTCTCGATACTGTTCGGATATTATTACGTGTGCATGTCAAGATTTATCGCTTTGGAGAAGCTGCGCTTGAATTTATAGAACCCGCGGTTGTGTACTGCGTGACGCTTTGTTGATGGTCCGAGTCACCGAACAGATCTGTTTACAAACAGTGGAGCAGCGAGGCAGTGTTATTGTTGAGAGCCACCGTTGACTTGAAGATCACGACCCTTCCGGAATCGAGCCTTCCACGCACAACTCGTGGTAAAATTTTAAGAATTTTAGGAAGAAAAATTAATATTGAATCGTTGTCTTATATTCGATCTTAGCACTCTATCATGATCAGCATCATACGCTGATCTCGTGCAATCAACAAGAAATTGTTCTATAAAATTGTTGAAATGTGGCAAGAAGTACCAACGTGTCGACCCCACCAGCAATATTATGAAATGTTAAGAAAGTCATCAGATTTTACAATGATAAATAGACATCGATTTACACGATGTGTACATTCTGTGCAATCAACAAGAAATTGAACTGTTCTGTAAAATGATTAAAAATGGGCCCGAGAGCCCGCAGTGTGTCGGCAAGAAGTACGATTGTGTCAATATTATGACACGCGTGGATTCTGAGACTGGGCCCAGCGGTGTCTGAATGAAGTCCCGATTTCCTAGCAAAACAGGTCCGTCCGGATGAGTGACGTCGACCTTGTCTAGGACTGACACCTGCCTCCTGGATTTCCTATTGCGTAACACGGAAACTGGAGTAGAGTACAGGTGAATGAACGTGGGGCAGGGAGAAGGGGGCTAGCCATCGGTGACGAGAGTCGAAGAAGAAGAAGAAGAAGAAGAAGAAGAAGAGGAGCGTAGGTGTCTCGTTTCGGGGCCCCACCGGTCGAACACTATTATTTGGGCCGAGGGTCGAGGGATTCGCGTTATAAGCGAGAAAGAAGCGAGGAAGGGTCCCGTTAGCAAAGGGTCAAAACTCCTCCGCCCTCTTTTTTTCGAGGATATATACCTTCGTCTCGTTCCTCCTCTACATCGTGTACTCTCTCTCGCCGGGAGAAGAAGAAGGACGCCTCTCCTCTTCTCGCGGTTAGAGGGCCGATGCTTTCTCATCTCGTTCTCGAAGGCGAAGACTGAAGGCCCTAAGGCAGGTATAATATAACCTCGGTCGTTCTTCTCTTCGCCCCCCCCCCCCCGCGCGTTTCCATCGCGCTTCTGCCCTTCTTTCTCCGCCTCGTGAGCCCAGAACACCGCCATCGACCAGCCGAGAGGAGGTTATTTATTACGGTTTGGCGTTTATATTGGATTTACACAACTTAAATAGCGCAGCAGAAATATTTCCTCCCCAATGATTTTTTTCCCTCTATGTCCGGACCCTTCCAAATTGCCACCTAACTTCTAGCCTCATCCGTGCCGTTCATCTCTGTTGACTGACGCGACAAACTCTTCAGGGTTCGGCGTGGCTGGACAGCGATTCCAAATCTTCCTAGTTTCTGTTAGACGAGAACGACCTGGTCATTCATACCGTTGGTGTCTGTCGACTGACGGCGACGAACTTGCCACTCTTCAGGGTTCGGTGTGGTTGGACAGCGATTCTAAGCTGGGTAGCAATTGTCTAGCACCCCGGCAGCAGCATGTATCCCGTGGTGGATCCCGACAAAGGCAGAGCCAGATCGCTGGAAGAGAATTCTGGTCTGGCAGACCAGGTAGTCCTTAAGCGGCTCCGCTAACATATTCCGCGGGACGCGTCGCGTCGGATCAGTTTTTGCGATAAGTGGTAACAACGACACCGGCTACCGCTGCCGGGGGACATGGTAGACAGTGTAGGAAGAGCCCCACCAGGCGGCGTCGTCGTCGTCGTCCGGTTAACAGCGTGGCACGTCGTCGAGGTAACCGAGCAAGTCAGCCAGAGAGTCATCCAGTCATGCAGCTGCAACGAACCCCGCGGATTCGTGGCCTGAGCCCGAGCCAAGAGGGCAGCAATTCCCCTGGCGCGCGTTTAGAGCAAACCAGCCGCGTACAGCAATCATTCGTCTCCTTATCTAGCGATGGAGGCAAACGTGTAGGCATTCATCCATCATCCAGTAGCGTGGAAAGCACTCATTTAGCCGCTGCTGCTCCGCTTTCAGTGCCCCGGAGTCCCGCGAGGGTATCCCGGGCACGAGGCGAGCGTGCGCTCGCTTCGCATTCAACGCATTTCATAGGCCCGCCGATGCGATGCGCGCGCGATATACCCTACCCGAGACGAACCCACGGGAGAAGAAACACTCTGCTGCACCGATATAACGTACCGTTGCCTGCCGACGGCTCCCTCCCGTGATTACCGGGCCGCGGGATCGCTAAAACTACCTTCCGCGAACTTCAGAACCGTCCCCCCGCCTCTGTAGGGCATTTTGGTAATTTCATCTATGAGATGCGAAGCCCCCTCCCTCCCAGTACCGGACTAGTCACGTAACAGACGGTTCACGTGACTGGGGCGGGAGTGTGAGGGAATAGCCTCGTAGAGGGGGAAGGTTCCCCCCTCTAGGGGCATCTTGGTAATCTCATCTGACTCGCAGAGTCGCCATATCAGGGGAATACAGCTCTCCCTCTATAATCTGGGGACTCTGCTAGGACCCAAACAAACGAGAACTGATCATTGTAATGGTATCAATGGTTTGCTACCAGTCTGTTCCCCTATTCTCACATGGACGGAGGGGAACTGTGGGGCGATAGCCTCGTAGAGGGAGAAGGTCTCCCCCTCTAGGGGCATCTTGATAATCTCATCTGCCTCGCAGAGTTGCCATAGCGGGGGAATACAGCTCCCCCTCTATAATCTGGGGATTCTGTTAGGACCCAAACAAACAACAACTGATCATTGTAATGGTATCAATGGTTTGCTACTAGTCTGGAACTAGCCTAGAGTGGAAGTATGGGGGAATAGCGTCGTAGAGGACGAAGGCAGAGTGGGGGGATTCAATCTGGCTGCTCTACTGACCTCTTCTAATTTTCTAGCGCTTTCGGAATCTATCAATCTAAGGCAGTGTTTCCAAAAGTGTGGTACGCGTACCCCTAGCGGTACAGATAGAGTTTGGAGAGCGTACGCACTGGTTCTAGCGCAACAGTCCTGGTGCAGCGGGAGTTTACTATTGTGTACAAAGGATGTAGACGCTACTTAACACCGATTGTTCTTAACGGGGGATACTCAGTGTTGCGACAGTTATAGAAGGGGTACACAGATATCGAAACTTTGGGAAACACTGATCTAAGGTGACACCTGTACAATGAACACAGAATCCTCAGTCCATTGATGACGTATTATAACACAAAGATACACACTGAACAATTCGTCGTCGTGTGGTTTCGTGTTTTGCGCATTGTTTCCCGCATGCACATACGCAAGGTGCACACACGTGCGGGCTCGCGCGCGCGCGCTTCAGTCGGTCGCGTTATCGACGTCGGTCAAATAAACCTCGGATTTATTTATCGAGTCGAGTAACGTGGTTTCGTGTTCCGATAAACTGTTACGAAGTGGCGACGCCCACGTAGAGACCGGCCGGCCACGCTGCATCTGACGCTCCAGAAACTGTTCGATGCCGCCGACGACTACTACTGTTCCCCCTCCACAGTGTTCGGTGATGCTCTCTCTTTCTCTCTTTCTCTGCGACCTGAGAGCACATTTTCGCTAGAAAATGTAAATGAACTTCAACCGTTACTCATCCGCCCACGAGAGGCCAGCCACGCGAGTTCCGTCTCGGAAAACGATCATTGACAAAGGATTGTCGAAGAATCTCGGACACACGTGCGCCTAATGATAACGTCCCCCGCGTGGGCGCCCGGGATTTTTGAGTGTCCGCCTTTGAGTGGACGCCCGGGTTAGTCGATTGGACCAGTGTGATCATTCCGTGATAGATCCATGTTAAGGAGCAGAAAATGTTTAACTCTTCAGGGGCAAGGTACAGGGTTCTAACTTTGTGGAGTACTTCACAATTGTCTGCAGGAGGTCTGGGCTAGGTCATCGTTCAATTGACCAAGTGGCGGCCAAGTTCTTTCCTGGATAGCGCAGAGACATCTCAAAGACAGTTGTAAGATGCCTGTCGCAAGACATTCGGACATCTGGGAGACTTCTGAACGGCTCCCGAATGTCTTGTGTTACAAGACGGTACATCTTTTGGACGTCTTTTAGACGTAGGTTAGACGATTTTTAGGCGTCTTTTAGACATAGTTTAGACATCTTCTGGACGTCTTTTAGACTTAGTTTAGACATTTTTGGACGTCTTTTAGACGTAGCTTAGACGTCTTTTAGGCGTTATTTGGACGTAGTTTAGACGTATTTCGGGCATCTTTTGGACGTCTTTTAGACGTAGGTTAGATATCTCTTGGACGTCTTTTAGACGTAGTTTAGACGTCTTCTAGGCGTCATTTGAACGTCTTTTAGACGTAGTTTAGACGCCATTTAGACGTCTCTTTAGACGACATCTCCGAAAAGACGTCTTATTTCAGACATAAAAACGATGTCTCCAAATAGTCTTTTCGGCACGTAAGACGTTCAGATCTAAAATCGACGTAAAACAGACGTCTGTGCGACGTCGGGTGCTATTTGGGTTGATATTTCTGGTTAACACTTTGGATGCCACGTCTACCAGATATCGAAGAGGGGGTCTAGAGACCGCGAAATATCCCCTAATTTTAATCATCCAGATTTGACGATAGCGCTCCGAGGCGATCCGAGCGATCCATCGGAGACGATACGTCTGAACAAGGGGGACCGGTCCGTGTATGGCGCGGTCTCGAGCGGCATTCACGGAAGAAACTCGCCTGGTGTCTGTCTGTCCCGTTCTCCTCGTTCTCTCTCTCTCTCTCTCTCTCTCTCTCTCTCTCTCTCTCTCTCTCTCTCCAGCGATTCAATTAGCCGCGCGAGCGCAGGCGTTGCAAATCGCGAAGCACGCGACGAATCCGTGAAGTGGCTCTAACGGGCTGCATACGCCCCTGGGTTCGCGGCGGTGCCGCTCGCGGGAGGACACGGCAACATTGTAGAACGGGTAGAGTATCGGCCGGTCTCGCGGCCGAGAGAGCAAGATAGGGCGGCCTGGCGTAGAGAGCATAGAGAGAGGAGAGAGAACGAGAGGTTGCTTCCAGAGAGGGACGAAGAGGGCTTCCGGAGAGGAGCGAGGGAGAGAGAGCGAGAAGAACGCGCGAAGGGCCGTGCGCGCACGCTGAGAGTCCGCGATTTCGCGAACGGGGCTAGCCTGAAATGAGATAAATGGTAACGCACGAAGAAATATGGCTAGCCCGCGCGGAAGATGCTCGACGAAAGAAGGGGGACGAAAAAGGAGGATATGCCGGGGTCTCTCGATGTGTTGCGCGCGAGCGTGTGTGTGTACAAAGTATGCATACACACATGTAGTAGTGGGTGTCGCCTCCGACGCCGACGTCGCTGCCGTTCCTCGTTACCGACGCAGTTGCCGGACGCCCTCCGCCAGCCCTCACGACATGATCTATCAGCCTTTTCTACAACTACCCCCCCACTCCTCCGCCGCCGCCGCCACGTTCTCTTTGTCCTCTTTCTTGCACACGAGAGTGTGTACGCGCCGCTCCAGGCGACGGCGGCGGCGCGGGAAGCGTGTGCTTCTCTCTTCTCGCGTCATCCTCTTTCTTCCTCCAAGCCTCTATGCCTCCAACACGTACACATTCTCTCTCTCTTGGGTCTGGAGAGGTGGCGAGAACAGGGAGAAAGAAAGAGCTTGATAAGCTCCCTCCACTTCGAGATTTTTTCGGATCTTGGGAACACGCCTGGGGATCCCTCGGGAGAGCACGTAATTGGAGTTGAGGACCCCCGGGGAGCTGGGGATTATGAAATTAGTTCGATTTCGGCTCTGATTCCGGCGACATCTTGCTCTCGCCCACGGACCCTCGCCTGGCAAAAGACACCTGTACGGTTAGCCCGTCCTCCTGCTGAATAGTCGACCTCCTCTTCAAGTTCTTTCGCCTCGGAGCTGAAATGTGCAGTGGGCACTTGGGGGATCCATACTGCACCATCAGCCATCGGTAGACCTGCCGAGATTACATCCCCTAAGACCAGATACATTTTTACCAATATTTATTATAAGGGTTGGGATGGGGTCCGCAAAAATAATGTTGTTCAACAGGCGGGCCTCGGATTACATAAGTTTAAGAACCCCAGACTTAGGGGATCCATAGTGCGCCATCAGCCATCGGTAGACCTGCCAAGATTATTGAAAATGCTAGGACATTCCTGAGTAACTTCTATTACCTGTAGCACGCGCAAACAATTTTTATTTCGCATCAAGATCTGAGCCAGCAGCATCTGAATAGCGTCCAATGCAGTTAATCTGATGCATAATCCAATGACTAGGACATTCGCTGACAAATGAACTGCATCTTCAGTCTCAATCTTAGATGCACGTTTGTCAGGAAGTGGAGAGGATCATCCATCAGTTTAGATGCATTGGATGCTTCTTCGGATGTATTGCTGATGACTAGACTCCTGCCCAGATAGCACTGGAAAGACGTCTTTTAGACGAACTTCTGATGTCTGTTAGACGTCTTTTCAGGCGTCGTTTAGACGAACTTTTGACGTCCGTTAGACGTCTTCTTCAGGCGTATTTTAGACGTCTTAAAATCATCTTTTTGTAGACATCGTTTTTACATTTGAAATGAGACATCTAAAAGAAGTCTTCCTCCAGCCGTAAAAACGACGTCACCAAAAAGACGTCTTTTAGGCGTTCATACTTAAAACAGACGTAAAAACGACGTCTAAAAGACGACGTGTGTTATATGGAGAATATATAATGATCGACTCCTGAATATTTGTATGACTCGATTCCAAAAATGAAAACCGCAGAGTTTAATTCCTCTTAGTCTGCTGATTACCATGGTTGTTGAGGAGAGCCAACCGTACTCTTCGGCAACCCAGCGGAACGGGAAGTTCGAATTCTAGGAACGATCGCCCGTTTCGATTTCACGGAGACCGGTAGGCGAAACCGCATTATACTCCCCTCTCCCGATGCACTGTCGACGAAAATTAACCCTCCGAGAAAAAAATCAGCTCGATACTCCCCCCTCCCCCCGACCTTGGGCCGCGGTCTCATGCTTCGAAAAAACGAACTTCGGAAGATTTTCAATCTGCCGAGGAAATTTGACTCCTCCGCGGATTATATTTGCCTTCCAGATGTCCCTTGTGGAACTTCATGATTGCCCAACTTTCGTGAACCTCTTGCGCCGAGGGTCACACGAAGGTCATGGTGTTATCGAAAAAATTTATAAAAGGTGGCCAATCGATACAGGAAAATTGTAACAAATCTGTTGTGAATCTTTTGTGCTCAAAGTCACGTGAAGGTCATATTGTAGACCATATTTTCCATCACGAAGAATAAGCGAAATATTGAAGATGCGGTGTGCGGTGTGAAAATTTTTTAGGGAGTGGGGCGTCAGGAGAATTCTCGAAGAAGTAGTGACGTTGAAATAAATAACAAGGAGGGAAGATGAAGGCTCGCAAAAATCCGAGCACGGCCCTGCCCGGCTTCCTCCCGCGTTGCCCTTCCCCTGGCCGTGGTCCTTTGCCCCTCCGCCTTGGCTCCCTTTTCCCTAGCCCTCTCTGTTGCGCGCCGTGAACGTCGTCTCCTTCGTCCCTGCTTCGAGCTCTCCTCTCGTTCCCCACCGGACACGAATCTTCCAGCGGTTCTCAACTAAATCCGTCGTCACTCGAGAGAGAGAAAGAGGTGTCCCTTCGACTGGGGCCCAGCCCGCGTTTAAGGTCTCGTGCGTCAGAGAGATCTCGAGCGCAACGAGGCCGATCGTGTCACGTGCCGGCGAACTCGTTAACTACCCTAACGACCAGGAATCTCCACGTGGCCCCGGCGTGGTCTCCGTCGATAATTGGCGGTGGGCCTCGGTAGATTGCCGCCTTTTCGATATATGTTAGCGAGCTACACCTCGCGACACGCGAATATCGCGGACGTGTCCCGGGAACTTTGCCTCCAATTACTCCTAATTGAGCCGCCCCGCTACAGGGAAAATGTTGGATGGTCTACTCCATTTTGTACTTTCGAAAAGATGGGCTATCTCATCTGAAATTTTAAGCAGAATGCACTTACCTCTGTCCGCGACCTTGAATGACCTTAAATAATTATTATTATTATATAATAACAATCCCTCTAGATGTTTAAAAATGGGTAGCTCCATTTAAAAAAGATGAAAACAGAAATTTGTTTGGTGTCGCGTGAATCCCATTTCTCCATTCAACTTCGTCCTCGAGACATTTAATGTATCTTTGAAAACGACAAAGATACTTGAGGTACACACGCTAGGTGACCTCGCCCCCCCTGTGTAATAGTCGTCTTTCCAGACATATTTCTAGCAGAACACTGGGGGGATATAATTAGGCCCCGTAGCAACGTATTGGTCCCATCACAAAGATCAGTCTCAACTCTTCTGAATCTCACTGCGCTGAGACTTCTATTAGTAGGAATGAGGACTAAAACATGGGAGCCTTGTACCCTTGCTATCCATCAGTGGTCGTCGATGAGTCCTAGTCATGATCCACATTCAGACCTAACCCAAACCCATATCTGACAGGACATTTAGGGGATACAATCAGCCCTGTATCAGCTTATTGGTCTCATCACAAGGATCAGTCTCAGCTCCTCTGAATCTCACTGCGTTGAGACCTAGACTTTTAGCAGTAGGAATGAGAACTAAAACATGGGAGCCTTGTACCCTTGCAATTCGTCAACATCAGTGATCGTTGATGAGTCCTAGTCATGAACCACATTCAGATCTAACCCAAACCCATATCTCACAGGAGATACAATCAACCCATCACACGGTCTCAGCACCTATCAGCGTGTTGAGATCCCGATTTCTAGCATTGGGAATAAGAACTAGAAAATGGGAGCCTTGCAGAGCCTGGTTCTACGGGAGCGAGTGGTCCGTTTTTGAGGCATCACGGTTGCGCATACCCCGATAGTGCGTCTCCAGGCAACGGGTGGTATCGGTGCGAGGTCGCTTATATTACATATGCGAGATGCATAAATCTTGCAGCGAGGTAATACCGGCGACGCGGCGTACTATGTATGTCGATGAAGCCCCCCCCCTCTCTCTCTCTCTGTATGGCGTTCTCTCGGTCTCGTTGCGCAGCCACCGACACGGAGCAAAATCTATGGCGCAGGCGTGTTAATTCTTAATGCTTAATCAGTGCACCTTATCGCGAGCGAGAGCCTAGCTAGGCGTTCTCGCGCGACCATGTGCCCGCTTACCCTCTATCTTCACGGGCTGGTAAGTCTGGCTGGTAAATAGAGGAAACGCGTTTGCCGCCTATCTGACATCAAAGGGGCCGACTGCCGCGACTGTTTTATACACTCAATTTATGAACAATATATACCGATGTCGACCTACCTCGATTCTGGCACCTCTCCCTCACCCGTTCTCTTCTCCCGTCGTCAAACACTTTAAACCAGGAGAGAAACCCGTGGCGGCGGCGGCGGTTGCCGATAAGAAATTTTACCCTTTTATCATTCCACCGTGTCCCGAGCGGCGCGTTACCAGGCCACGTTATCTCGCTGTCCGCCGCGCGCGTTCCTTTCGTTCGACCGTGGCCGATTCGATTCGATTGCCATCGCCACGCGTCCCAACACAGTCTTTGACTGCCGCCGCGGTTCAGGCCGCGGGATTTCCACCGCGTTTGATCCATTTCTTGCCGGCGAGACACCTGGGGCCACCAATTAGCTACGTGGCAAACTGTTTGTACCTTTCCCGATTATCGGTATCCCCTTCTTTGGACTCCGCATCGTCTAGATTTCCAGCGATCCCAGAGAGGAGGATCAAGAGATGTTCAAGAATTAGGAGGCTCATTAGCCTATGGGCATTGATGTTAGAGGATCTAGCCCTAGGTAGGGTTAGGTTAGGGTTAGGTTAGATAGCATTGATGTTAGGGGATCTAGCCCTAGGTAGGACCATCTGTCCAATAGCAATCTATTAGTATCTTAGGGGATACTTAGGGGATCTGAAACCTAAATTTCTCAGCAACCTCAGAGGACCAGATCTCCAAGAAGTCTTGCCATTTCTTTAGAACCTCCGGACGTCGCTGCGACGTCAGGGTCGAGAAGTCTCCTAGAAGGATGTCTCCAGGATATTTTTTACGCAGTGCCCGTCGAGTCCCAAAGCGAACGGCGCCGCGCGGATTAACCCGGGAAATAAAATCACCGTTCAGCTACCGGTTCAATTTCGCGTCAAACGCTGGTCGATCGTCGATTTTATGGAAAAAAAGGACTCGGATCGCAAACAGCCACGCGCACGCACACGGTCGCCCGCGCTCGCACCGTGTCTCTGAAATCTCCGTGTCAGCATGCTTTGCGATATAGACGATAATTGGGCTTAATTGGAAGGAAAAAAGTTTTTTCCACGGTGAAAAAAGGGTCGGCGGGACACATGCGAAAGCGCGCTGGGCCGGCGGCGGGGGGAGGAGGGGGTCGGCCGAGCGCGCGCGCCATTTAAATCTGCACCGCGGGATAATTAATTAATCTCGTATCGTCATTTCCATCGGTGCGCGTAAAGCGCGGCAATGCATTATTTTAAAATTCTGTTTGCATAATTTTTCAAACGTGAATAAACGAATTCCACGCTAGACTCGCTTTTTTCCTCGGTAAAAAGCCCGCGCGCCCGCCCGTCTGCGATGCATGCCGGTGTCGACTCGCTGTGCTCTGCAGGCTATGCGACCCCGGGTGTGCGTCGCACCGAGGCAGCAGGAGCCATTGCGATTTTTCCCTCTCCGCGTACGCCATTGGCTTTTATCAAGGGGCCGCGTCCGACTAACTGGCTTTTTGGTGCATTTTATTATATCGTGTAATGAGTCCCTGCGCCTCATCACCGTTGCTGCATCTCAAAGGGACGCGCCATTCAGCTCTCGCAAAACGAACCGGAGCGGGTGCACCTGGGTAATGATCACGATAAAATGTGACGTGTCTTGCGCGGAGCCTCACTCGCCACCTAGCCTCAACCGACCACCTCCGAAATCCTGATTTCCCACGAACCTAACCTAACAGACCAGCGCGTCTAATATCTCCACAGAGTCGTCAGAGTGAGACTTGTCCCCCCACTCTACGTTTCCCTTGGACGAGATTATTCTCCCATTTTATCTTTCCGTTCTACGTCTATGCCCCCACTCTACCTTCCCCCTCTATGTATGAGGCTATTCCCCCCACTCCACCTAACCAACAGACCAGCGCGCCTGACGTCTCCACAGACTCGCCAGATTGTGACTTGTCCCCCCACTCTATCTTCCCCTTGTACGAGATTATTTCCCCACTTTATCTCTCCCGTTCTATGTCTATGGCCCCACTCTAACTTCCCCCTCTATGTATGAGGCTCTGCCCCCACTCTACCTAACCTAACAGACCAGCGCGTCTGACGTCTCTAACAAGTCCTCTACATAGTCGCCAGATTGAGACTTGTCCCCCCACTCTACTTTCCCCTTGTACGAGATTATTCCCCCATTTTATCTTTCTGTTCTACGATACTGTGCCCCCACTCTATGAGGTTATTCCCCCACTCTACCATCCCCTCTTACGATGCTACTCCCCACGCTTCCACTGCGGCCCGGTCCCGTGACACGGTTCGGCACAAAGTCACGTGACTAATCCGATACTGGCAGAAAGAGGGGGTACCTTCTTCCCCTCAATGCGACTCTGGTCCTCTAGCTTTTGCTTCAGCTAGGGTCCAGAATATTTTCTTGTAAACTTGTAAATTATTCTCACAGCTTCCACGAAAGTAATGATCCACCTGTCAGCTGGAACCCGTCGAACACCTCGTCGCCCACAGAAATTGAGCTCGATCGCAACCGGAGAGATTAATCGATCATTCCCGAAGTACCGATGAATCCGGTTATGCCTCGAGCACCATTTTTCAGGCAGGTAATCCTCGGAGACGAACGGGGCGATACGCTTAGTCCATTAGTCATCTCGGCCGCGTCTAGCAACAAATATAAATTCTATTGATAGAGAACATTCTCCTGAAAATATTTTCGGAAAAATAAATGAGAATATAAATATGAAATTTTATAATCTCACAAATTTCTAGAATCAGTATAGTGTATTTCTAGAATTAGTATACCTTCTTCAGAAATTATTATATTGGAATCTCTCTGAAATGAAATTCTTCAATTCTGTTAAAATTGATTTAACCTTGAAGACTCCTTTCTATGTAATCCTCTGTCGGCCCGTGTAACTTTCAGGTCAGGACATTTCACCAAATAATTTTAGTTTTCTCACAAGATGAGAAAACAAAGAGACGCATACGTCTCAATTATATAATGTCTATGAGAGATAACCAATAACAATATTGATTGGCAGCACCGTCAACCTGAAATATCAAAGTAAATGCCTTGCAAGTTGCCTTTTTTTATATTTAAGAAAATAATTCGGCCCATAGACGGTTAAGTTGAAAATTAATTTATTATTAGAATTCTATTACCAAGATAGCACCCGATGTCTCATAGACGTCTGGTTTACGTCGGTTTTAGGTCTGAACGTCTAACGTCCCAAAAAGACGTCTTTAAGACATCTTATTTGGGGACGTCGTTTTTACGTCTGAAATAAGACATCTCAAAAACGTCTATTTGGGGGACGTCGTTTTTACGTCTGAAATAAGACGTTTATAGACGTCTCTAAGACGTACCGTTTTGTAACACAAGACATTCAGAAGACTTTCTGGAGCCTTCCAGACGTCTTTGAGACGTCTCTGTGCCATGTGGGTATAATCGGCTCCCCGGTAGATTCAGCGTTGAAGCGATTAAAGGGAGGAATAATAAATTCCAATCGAATTGTTGCTGCGCGGCCAATGAAATATATATTTCGCGTGAAGGTCTGTCTACGCGCAGCTGTGTAGAAATTCACGGTGTCTAGTATAATCGAGTGCCCGGGGGACTAACGGTCGCAGCGCAGAAGGCGTTCATAATTCACGCGTTGCGCAATGCCGGTCTCCGAGATCTCCCAAATGTTTACCTCCGCGTGCGTAACGAGTCGCTCCCAGCAAATAATAGAGCGGACGGGAAGAGCGTCGTTACCGTGGCTTCCAGATGATCGTGACGTCAGATGAGTAGTGGCGGATGGCGGTAGGGGGCGGAGGGGAAATATTCGGTTATCCCACGAGAGAGGAGACAGAGGGGTATTAAAACTATAACCGTAATACGACTGTGGGGGCCTTTGTCCAAGAGTCGATGGACTCTTACTTAGCCTCGATATAGGTTCGTCAGACCATAATAGAATGAGAGGCCACGAGAGTGTTGGCCGAAGCACGGGTTGTGGGAAGGGTGCATTAGCCTAATCCGACGATCCTCGTCGACTGTGAGAAGTATCGTATTCACCCCACCGAATCAATCAGCATCTATCCGTAACGTCTACCGTCGTGGGTGGCCCGCAGAGAAAAGAGAGAGAGAGTAGAACGGCGGGTAGTTTTCTCCCAGAGTTGCTGCAACGGCTGTTAAGTGTAACCTACTGCAGTTACGAGCGTTCCGTTTTCTGTCCCGAGGCCCCTCTCCTCTACTACGAAGGCTCCACCACCCGATTTGCATGCGCCGGTCGCTCGTATCTCCGCGGAACACGAGAAACTCGCCGCAGCTACCGCCGCTTCCGGCACGAACTCGTTAATCGATCCGGATCGATCCCCTCCTCGATTCCTTCCTATTTTTATGGGACACACTTTCGACCCCTACTCGATTTTAACACCTTCGATTTGCACTAGATTCGCGGGGCACTGGGGATGTTCAGGATTTTGGAAAATGCGAGCTTCACGATCTAAGGAAATTGCCTACCCACTCCACTGAATTTTATGCATTCATAATAAAAATTGTCTCTTGGAAAATAATTGGAAATTATTTTAACCCTCGCAAGGTAAGGTCTAATAACACATAAATAGTAAGGTGTTTTTAATAAATTCGGGATAAACAATGACACAGGATAAAAAGTAAATGAACAGATTTAATTTTATTCATATAAAAATTCTTTTCGAAAGTCTGAAGCTGGGGTCCCTGAGACCCTTCATTACCTTGCGAAGGTTAAAAATGACGAGTTGCCACTAAAAATTACTTATTAGGAATATTTTCTATATTATTCTATTTAACCCTCTGCGGTCCGAAGGAAATATTTTGAGTTGGCAGAATTTTTTGGTTTTCGAGAGCTGGGTCACCAGGGGCGTAGTTGACCAGCGAGCGCGCCCCTATTTCAACCTCTAACTAATATTCAGTGTTGGGCAAATTTTATTTTAAATTGATAAATAATTAAATAATAAAAAAACGTGTGATTTTAATTGCAAATAATATCTAAACTTTTTATTCGAATAAAAGTAATTTAAATAATTCCAAAAGTGAACTATTTATTATTTCTTATTTGCAAATAAAAGATTATTTATTATTTGGATTGAGGTGGAAATCAAATAAATAGTTTTCGGTCTTCTCTTATTTCTTGTATTTTTGGAGGGCCTAGATGCCTATAAAAAAATACAATCTAATTTATTATGTGTGGATGCAAATAATAATTGCAATTGCATTTGTAAATAACAATAAACTTTATCATTTTAACTAATTCATTTAGACTTGCTCAAATAAAAAGTGATTATTTTTACTTTTTATTTGAATATCCAAATAACAAATAACTTGTTATTTGGATATTGCCCAACACTGCTAATACTAGGGCTTCCTGATAATTAACTTGATCATTTTAAATAATTCATTTAGACTTGCTCAAATAATAAGTGATTATTTTTGCTGTTTATTCGAATATCCAAGTAACAAATAACTTGTTATTTAAATAATTATCTATTTAAATATTGCCCAACACTGCTACTATTAAGGCTTCCTGATAATTTTTATCGGATTTCGTGCGTCGATAATAAAAATGATTATGAAAATTAAAATTTGAAGGAGAAATAAAGAATCTTGGAAAGCGGATCCACCCCCAGCGGGGCGCTGGTGGTTTTATATTGTGGATTGTGGCGAGAGAGTGAGTACAAAGGAGGGGATACGTATGATAGACAGCGTGCAATTGATGGGGTGCAAACGGGGTCGACCGCGCTTCACGGCCTTTCCTAACAGCCGTATTACGCTTGTTATATTTATTTAATACACGCACCGGAGCCGACGGGGGTTCCGTGGCCGCGCGAGTATTACACGAGTTATTATTTCTGCTTGTGGCGAGGGGGTGCGTTCCTTCCCCCATGGCGCGGCGTGGTGTGCCGAGATGTGCCCCATTGTGCCGCAGCCGAAGTGGGCCGTTTTCACGCCCGTTGGGGCGAACACGATACTTCTCACAGTCGGTCGAACGGGAAACGATACACATGGGGAGGGAACGATTTGCTCGGATTAGGACAAACTACTCGTGGAAATACGTGGGTCGAGAAACCAATCCGCCGATCGACGAGCTTCTTCAATTTAACGCTCGTTATGCCCTTTCGTTACCACAATAAGGGTGCGACCTTCATGCTCCAGGTCACCTTCACCTTCATATCGAGAAAACTTATATTTTCTTTCTTTGCGATTAATTTGTGGATTTTTATGCACAATATAAAATATTCTGCATCGATTTGTGGAAAGAGTAATACAATAAAAATTCATTTCATCCCTTAATAATAGTCTTTCTACGTTACCAATCATAATTTTCCATGAAAATAAAAATTATTTTCACACATTCTCTCTTTGTGATTAGACTGCGTGGATTTTTATGCACAATATAAAATATTCCGCATCGATTGTGGAAAGCGGTACTTCAATAAAAATTCATTTCTCCCCTTAATATAGCTTCTACAATTAAAGTTTTACTATTAAAAAATTATTTTCCATAAAAATGATTACCACATACTCTCTTTGTGATTAGATTGTGGATTTTTATGCACAATATAAAATATCCTGCATCGATTGGGGAAAGAGTAGTTCAATAAAAATTCATTTCATCCCTTAATATAGTCGTTCTACTATTAAAAAAAATATTTTCCATAAAAATTCACTTTATGAGTGCCACATACTTTCTTTGTGATCAGACTGTATATTTTTATGCACAAT